>JADRCD010217184.1:0-18716 GCA_019843815.1 Montemys delectorum
ATATAGATAAATAAATCCTTTTTTTAAAAAACTTACTCTATTTTTAAGATTATATTATTCTCAATCTTAGCCTTCATAGCATCTAAATTTTATTTCTTCCCAACACCAAGACTTTGAAAATAATGTTGATGAATAAAATAACTTGGCATTATGTATTAGCTCCATGGTGTGCTCACACTAGCAATCTACAAAATACTCCGTCTCAGTGTCATCCTTCCCCCTCTTTTCTTCACTTCTTCTTTATCATACCATTCCAAATGATGTCAGAAGTAGAGTCTTGGGCACAGCCAGAGCTACACAAACAAGCTGGTAGAACAGACATCTCTACACTTCCACTGTCAGGAGTTAAGGAACAATGTGACCTTTGGTTCCTCTAGGTGTGATTATATGCCCACAGATTCCTTTACTTACATGTAGTTTACACATTTACAGATATGGCACCAATGGAAAAAACCTCTTCTGGGTAAATTTTTAAACTATATTTTCCACAGGCACTTGTATGCATTACATTGAAAGAATACTAACATTCTTATTCAAAGAGTCATCAAGATGCTTCTAGACCCTGAAAGTTTTGATTCCCTTTTAAAAAATAAAAATTAAGAAACCTTATAAAACTAACTTTAAAAAGTGCCTCCCCAAGGAAATCCTCAATTATGTCACACTTTACCATGGTAAGCAACATGCCGATGGGCAGTGTGTTCCTAGACTCCTTCAGGGGAGAACCGCACAAGTGTAACAAGTAAAATTTATATACAGGATTAAGGGTAAAAGTGTGTACTGCAGCTTGTTTGCCCAACGGTGTATGATTGCTGAGCATCATTTGTCGGTCAGAGGATCAGCTAAAGCCTGGTGTATAAAAACTCATGCCAGTAGGAAATGTACTGTAAATCAAAGTCTAGTCTGCTCCATAACATCACATCTTCAAGTTGTAAATTACGCAAATCCAGCTTTCTGGGTAATGAACAACATTTCCATCGGCAGAGAAGGCTGCAGCAAATGAGCCCAGTGTAGACTCAAAGCTGTACTGTGCCTTCCTTCCCTGGGCTGTGGGGTGCCTGCATATCCACTTCTGTTGCTAGACTGACCTTCTAGAGATGGCCTGCCAGGTATGCCCTGGCTGTGGTTGGGGCCTTGTAAGGCCTGCTTGATGAGCATCCTGTGAGGTTTGATTTTCATAACACGGTTGCATCTGTTTCCTGTTCTGGCTGGGAATAGCAGTTCCCACCAGGGTGTGGCCTGAGAACCTGGTTTGTATGGCATTTAGATGCTACACCCAAGTCCCATGCTTTTCATGCTAATCGGCGCTAATCAACATGTCTTGACATGTTGCTATCATGTACAAACTGGGTGCAGAGTGCCCTTGTCCATGAGAAGAAATCACGTTTCTGAGATGCTGCATTGTTGCTTTAATTTTTTTTTAACTGTCCTTGGTGAAAGGTGAGGAAGAAGAAAAGAGAAACATTTGTCTCATAAACCAAAGGTTTAAGAAAAGATGGAGGTAAGAATGTTTTGGTTGTCTCCACTGTTTTCTAAGGCTTCTCCGACAAAATGGAGTTGCATTCACAGAAAGACTTGGTACTAAAACTAATACCAGCTCTATCATGTTAATACCTAATGTGTGTGCATGTTGGATGTTTCTGCCACTCCGCTATTTGTATGTATGTGCTCTCCCAATTTCTCCTTATTAATGGATAGCTACTACCTAGACAAAAAGACAGTCCATGGTTAAAGAAGTCTGGGTGAAAAGCCCAGGGTACTAGCTCTAGCTCCTAAGCTTGGGAGTATTCTGGAGGCAGTGATGGCTCAGTTTGTCTGTCCCTTTTGGCAATAGCTTATAGTCATTTCTTTTTTCTCCATCTGGGATGCAGGTATCTGCCTCTAATGCTTCTGGGCCTGGAAGAACAGTACAAATGAAAGCCCAGTTGAGCTAGCTTGTGTGCCTGTGGTAAATGGAACCTACCTGGAC
The DNA here is from genome assembly GCA_019843815.1 of Montemys delectorum. NCBI lineage: Eukaryota > Metazoa > Chordata > Mammalia > Rodentia > Muridae > Montemys > Montemys delectorum. The sequence continues at coordinate 1,967 of JADRCD010217184.1, forward strand.
AACTATTAGCTTTACAACACATTTTTTTTTAAAAAGATGATAAATGAAAGATTTTGTCATATGCAGACCCTCAGAGGTAGGTCCTCTCTGGCCCAGCTTCAGGGTGGAAATAGTCTCTGTCCTAGCTCCATGGACCAGGGCGAAGGCTACTACCAGACAGCCTCTACTGTCCCCCTTATCCCTGCTGCCCAGGCTAACCTGCCTGCTCTTCTCTAGCCAGAGGTGGATCATCCAGGTTCCCCTGGTTATGGTTCTCCTGGACTCTAGTATGCCCCAGCTCATATAGAGACCAGGAAGGGAAAGGGGCTTCCCACTGAACCCTTTGGGTCAGGCCTGGTTAAGGCAGACTTAATGTGCCCTCTCTGTCCTGGTCTCTCCTTCCTCATCTATTCAATCTCCTTCATAACTCACTCCCTCAATCCCACCATCCCTTCTCTCTCTTTACCCATTCCTTTTACCATTAGTCAGTGGGGGAAGGAGGAAATTGTAAATTAAAGACAGAGATCCCCTGAGAGTGGGCAGTTTAGAAGCTAAGTGAGGAGACTGACAGCTGGGGAACATGTGGGGCCCGTTCAGAGAAAGCAGAATTTTGCTTTACCAGGCTCTTGGCTGTCCTAAAACATCCAATGAAGAAAACAATGTGTTCTCTAGCTGTACTTGAGAATAAAATCACTGTTGGGGTAAGCATTGACCTAAAACAAACTTAATGAGGCAAGAACTAAAATGGACCTGTGTTTTATGTCCCTAAACTGGCAACATGTGTCATTCTCCTAACTCTGTCCAAACAAATACTAGTAATTAGTCAGTATTAATGAAGGGCTTGCTTTTTAAAAGGGAAGTAAAGGAAGCTAGCTGAAAAGACAGATTACGTTCCCCTGGCTCACCAGGGAAGAAGAACGCTGCCTGTCAGCCACTGGGCCAGACTGTACCCATTACCTGGTAGCAGCTACCCATGCTGAGGGCCAAAGGTCTGAAGAGAGCCCCACCACCTCAGAAGGAAGGCCTGCATCTTAGAGTCACACACTTGCAGAGTAAGCCTAAATCTCTCTCTCTCTCTCTCTCTCTCTCTCTCTCTCTCTCTCTCTCTCTCACACACACACACACACACACACACACACAGACTGACAGGCGGGCGGGCAGGCAGGCAGGCAGGCAGACAGACAGAGACCCTCCCTCTGCCCACCAAGGCAGTAGCCCAGCACCGTAACACAGAGCAGAGCCTGGAGGACAGTGTAGGGTTACAGGAAAGCCAAGAGTCCAGGGACTGCAGTATTATGAAACTGTTGAAAGACCATGGGGTCTAGCAGTCTCTGGGTGGTTTTGCTCTATTGCAGGTCACAGCTCTGGGAAGATTTTTTTCCCTAGATGCATGAATGTATGGTCTGTGGAACTCTTACTAGAACTGAGGTTGATGGTACCTCTCCATGCAATCCTATGGACTTCCTTTCCAACCAGGCTAACTGATTCTTGAACTACTGTAGACTGTAGGTTGTGTCCTCTTGTTTCCTCTTTCCTCAGAGTAAGGAGCCTACCTCATCAGCCTTTCTGGAGTCTGAACATGGCATAGTGAAAGTATGGGTTAAGTGAGGGTCTCAAAAGGCAGTGGAGGTTAATTACTATGCTGAGCTTCAGCAATACAATCAGAAGGATGTTTGGTTTTTGTTTTTTTTTAAAGATTATGATTATGGACTTCTATTTAGAATAATTTGGGCATCAAGCAGGGGTAGCAGCTCAGAGTTGGAGGGAGGGAACTGAAATGACAAGAATCTCAAATTGGATAAGAATACACACAAAGGCCACTTTCTTTCCTCTGTAATCTTTGTTCCTTAACAGTATGTCCCTGGTGTTCAGTGAACCAAAACACAAACTTAAAGTTTTCCCTTGTATGTGCACAATGATCCCAGGATATTTTTAACCCAAATCATCTTTCCTGGGAGTACCTGCCAACAATTTGGTTTTTTTTTTTCCACCACCATTATTATTATTGAACCAGAACCTCCCAGCCACCTTCTGTGTCCTTAGTATAGGTGTTGGTTTGGGGTCTCCTTCACATCTATAATGGTTCTAGATTTAGAATATATTAAAATCAACACTGTTGGCTGATGTCTAAATGGGGTGGGGGATGAACATGGCAAGTAAGGGAAATATTAGACTGGCATATATGAAATTGTCACTTGCATAAAATGAAGCCAGGTGGTGGCAATGCATATCTTTAATCCCAGTATCCTGTGAGTTCGAGGCTAGCCTGGTCCACAGTGTGAGTTCCAGGATAGCCAGGGCTATACAGAGAGATCCTGTCTCAGAAAGAAAAGGAAGGAAGAAAGAAAGAGAGAAAGAAAGAAAGGAAGGAAGGAAGAAAGAAAGAAAGAAAAAAAGAAAGAAAGAAAGGAAGGAAGGAAGGAAGGAAGGAAGAAAAGAAAGGGAAAAGAAAAGAAAGAACAAAAGAAAGAAGGGAAGGAAGGAAAGAAAAGAGAAAAGAAAAGAAAAGAAAAGAAAAGAAAAATGGAGAATTTTGTGTAGTTAGACCTGGCAATGTGACATTTTGGTGGGGATAAGTAGAAACCCCAAGATAAGAAAAGTAGAGCCTGAAATGTTGGCATTAATGGATAAGTGAGATCAGAGCAGTCCTCCTAGGGCCAAGCTTATGGTTAGAAGACTCGAACAATCCTCCCAGGGTGGAGCACAGCACTGGTTGCAAAGTTGGTGATTAGGAGTTGAGATGAATGATACAAAGGGCCAACTTCTAGATATATGGCTCTACTACTTTGCTCATGAGCCTTTCCCCATCCGTGTACATTTGGAACACAGTGTAGATTCCAGTAGTGGTTGACTGAAACCCAGGGGATACTCCATTTTTTTATGCTTCCACCACATATCTTGCAGCATCTCTGCTCATCCTCAAAATGCTTTTACCCCAGGCCTCCTGAAGAGGGTCATCCATGACCAGAATAGGCCTGCTGTTGTTGGCTTCTGACACTCTGGTTGTCACTAGCCCATCTGGTTAGAGAGCTCCTGAAAGGATACTAGACTTCTTTTCTTGGCAAGTAAAGCATTTAATAGAAGCTGGGGCAGAAGGGTGAGTGACTATAAGCAATGATGGATATCTGTCATGTGAGATCATGTCTCTCTTTCCTCACTGGTTCAAGGCTCCTGCAGCTAGGACAGCAAGGGCAAGTTGAGGCAGCTGCCTCTTAGGTCTATGACAGTCTTTCAATCCATGCTTTGCAGATATATTAGCAATGAAGCCATGTAGTAGTGGTTTGGAACCTGTACACCTGGACTGACCATCACAGTTACCCTCTCATTGGGTCTGGGTGTTGTTCCCTCTCTGTGCATCCAGCTTGCATATTCTAGCTTGTCAATGGGCCAGGTGTCCCTTTTCATACTAGCTGGTAGCCTTGAAATAATAAGCCATCTTGAGGCTAGCACTGAATGGTTCTGTGGGGATCTGGGCTTCCTGCTCTTCTATCTGCCTGGGCTGTAGATCCACATAATCTGCTTACTGTTCTGGGGCTTGGGTCCCAGCTATGTCCAGAGCTTTGAGCTCCTGAGTAGATTCATTCCTCCCACCATGGCAGTAGGCCAACCCTTTTAAAATCCTGCCCCTCTGCCTCATTCAATAGGAGGGTTGGATACTGGTTTTTTTTTTTTTTTATCTTCTTCCTGAGATTGATAAGGGCAAGGCAGACTTGGGGTCTCCTTATCAAAATGCACTTAAGCTGAGCTCACATGAGCAGACACTAATTAGAGATGCTAGACATAAAGACAAAAGGTCCTCTGGCTTTCAGTCTAGCCCACAGACTCTGCCTTTAGATAGTCCCACAGTGTTGGGCATTCATTTAGTGTGCCTGCAGGAGGTAACCTCTCCAGTGACAGCTATTCCCTCAACCTTGAGGAAGAACTTTTAAGTAACAGCCCACTCCCTGATGCAGACTTCTCGATATCCAGAATGCCTCTGCCAGTTTGGCTTGTCTGAAAATGTTCAGTCTGAGTCATACGCAGAAAGCCATCACAATAGCTGCATGTTCTATGTCAGTGGGGAGAATACAATGGCTCCCTTAGACCCTGGGAAAGATTGATTGCTGCACTTATCTCTAGATTAAATACAAATTTCAGGACTCCTTTAGGATCAGCCCTTATAGAACCATTACACCAGTTTGAACAAGAACCAATAGCTGGAGATAGATGGGCAACTTAATCTGGTAAGAAAAGTATATTTCAGATCATTCTTACATCTTAAGAAGAAAAGAAAAAAGGTCTCCTTTTTTTTCTCCAAGTTGGTAATGTGGGTGATTTTGAGTATTTTGCATAATTTGACTTATGAGAAAACTGTAGTCAATGAATGTGTGCCTGGTCTGAAATCTCTAGTGTAGGAATTCTAGCTTCATTCAGAATAAAAAGAAAAGATGATTGAGCTTGGGGGTGGGGGTGGGGGTTGAATAGATCATGACTCACTTTTCTGACCAAGAGGAACCTTGGGAACACAGTAACACACTGACAACTGCTAAGACAATCATCAGTTGGATGAAAATGGATTTTCTAGAAATTACTTTAATCGGTCATTCTTAAAATTGACAAAGTTTGGCACAGAGTTGAAGGGCTGTAGAATCTGGCAGCTGCCTCTAACACTGTATGTGCCAAAGGCGGGGGTAGGGGGGTGTTCCACCAAAATTGGGCCTCACTGGCACATGTTCCTTTGCTTGAAGTCACATTCAGCTCTGCACAGTGTAGATGCAGGCTCCTCGTTGAAGAGCTGAGAAAAAATGCCCCTTTATTCTTAGCTACTCAATCCTATCAGATGCCAGTTGGTGTGTGAGTAAATCCTTGAGCATACATTTGATCAGGTACAAGTAAGGATTCAATCCAATCATTGCCAAAAATCTGCATGCACAATCAAACTTTTAAAAGGAAAATCAGGAAACTTTACTAGTTTAGAATTTGTTAATTTAGAGTCATAATATATAAACAGAATACTCCTTTTACATATAAGAAAAAAAATAGCCTATCCAGGATGGTAAGGTTTTTCCTTCATTAGTAAACACTTAACAAAGGCTTAGCATTCTTCTCAGCCATCTAGAGATGAAAGCCTGTGATGAACATAAACCCGGTATGCACAGTTCCGGGAGAAAAGTACCTACTCATGTGGGCCAGGGAGCACATTATAGCAGATATGGCTGAAGTCCATTCTAAAAAGAAGGAGTGCCCCCTGCTTACCTGGAAGTAAAGCTTGTCCAAAAAGGAAAATATTTGGGGTAGTGATTACAAATGTGTTTCTCATCTTTTATGGCTATTGTGGCAGCATAATTTAAGTTAAAATTATCTGTCTTCAGAGACATAAATGGTTTTTCTAAATTCAGAGAGCATTGTAGGGCCCTTGGTGATAGAAGCCCACAGAAGCTGTGTCCCCTGTTTTAAATGCAAAGGGAAGCATTGCCAAGAGCATGCTCTGGACTCAGCAGAAACAGGAAACATGGATCTAAAGTGTTGGTCCTTGAGAATTTGATTGGGGAACTTCATAAGTCTTAAACTTGTTGTCTGAAATGTGCTTTAGTGAGTGGGCTGAAGTTGACCTCAGGGAACTGCACAGTGAGAATCAAGTGTCTCCTAGATTTTATTATATAGGGAAAAGTCCTTAATCTTTAGAAATGCTAAGTGCTATATTTCATAGGGTAATATCCTGATATCCAAGTTTAAAATATTTCAGATATGCAAGATAAGAAAGCATGGTACATTTGTGAAGTTTGGGGATGACCTCCTAGACTTCATTGTGTCAGGCTCTCTGGACGTTTCAAAATGCCTTGATGTAACGATGGTACAAAATCTCTTTGTGTCCTATTCATAAAATGCATCCCACTCCTACAAACTTATCCTTGACTTCTATTGTCCCTTCACAGAAGCTCTTCAGAGGTAGTGAAATGGTTAACCTTTAAAGATTGCAGACCCAAAGCCCAAGGCCACCCAGTTAGTAGGTGGCTGAATTTCCAGGAACCATACTGTAAGTGTCATCTTGCAAATGTAATCTCCTCTGTGGCAAAAACTCTCTCCATGGTCTCCTCCTGTTCTTCAAGGGTCCTTGAAGGCCTCAGAGAACTTGATGAAAGCATCATTGCAGAGAAGCTGGATACTTCTTCCTGAGTTAAGCCATGTTCCACCTCTATACTCTCAGTATGCACCTACTAATTGGGACACTGGTCTCAACTTATTTTCTCTTCAGGGTCCCTGGGACACCTTATCTTTACTATTTTCACTTCCTACCCACAACAATATTCTCATTATTCCTTTAACATATCAAGTTTTTTCTGTGCTTGGGCATTTGCCCATGCTTTCCTATCTGCCTCCCTTCCTTTTGTCTGGTGAAATTGTGGACGTTCAAGTCACAGATAATGCCATTTTCTTAGAAATCCTCCCTTGATTGTCTGAGTAATTCGATGTTTACCTTTGCCTTCCTAGTGAGATTCTAACCATCAGGCCAGGCTCTCCTGCACCTATTCTCTATGTCCCCAGTAGAGACTTGTTTAGTTGAATGGAGATAGATTCTTCTTCCATCTTCAGCTACTTTAGCTAATTCACATCCTTGAAGGCTATATGAATTAAGTGTGTATCTTCTCTCTTAGATCTTTGAATATTTACCCATTCCTTTGTGCTTCTTTGTGTTATTGGCTCATTCCCAAGTCCATATCATCTGTCATTAAGATTGACCCACAGGCCTTATCAACTATAAGCTAAATGAGACTAAAATCCTTTAGGTCCTTTTATCAATCTTGGCCATGGATTTAAGTGGCCAAGCTAGTTTACAATGTTGGCTACCATTGAATTATATATAACTATACATAATAAATACATATGTGCGACATACACACATGCACACATGTGATTGAGCAAATGTGGGTGTGCATGTATTTATATGTGCATGTATGTGCACATGCCTGTGGAGGCTAGAACACAAAAGGGTGTTGTTCTTTTTCATGTCATTGGCTTTGATTTTTGAGACATAGTCTCTCACCAGAACCTGGGCTGGGCAATTAGGCTAGGCTGGCTCTTCTGTAGGCCCTAGTACAGGGATTACAGATACATTCCATCATGCCTGGCTTTTAAGGTGGATGAACTCAGGGCAAGTGCTTGTGTGACAAGCATTTTACTGATTGAACCATCTCCCCACCCCTCCACACACTCTGAGACCTTAAGGATATAGACAGGGCCTCATTTACTTATTTGTCGTCTGTTGGTAAAATGTTGTAGGAACATCCATGCCTGTAAAATGTTGATTTTTCCCTAATAATATATAGTATAATATGATAATAGTATCAGCACATTATGATGTAAGAAGCATCTTTCCAAGACAAAGAAGCAACTATGAAAACTCAGGAATAGTGGGTAGGCAATAGCAAAGGCTATTGCTGACATAAAATGTGATATCCACCATGTTCGAAGTTGTTAATCCTGTTGTTAAATCCTAGTGTTTTGTTGAGGGTGGAGTCAGCTTTGGATTTCTGTATGACCCATGGGTAACTTTTACCATGATCTGTCATCCTATATAGCTAAAGTTTTATCAGAACATAACCACCTACATTTGTTCCTGTATGTCATGGCTGGTTTCCATACTGCGACTGCAAGCAATTGTAACAGGGACCCAAGGGCCATCAAAGTAGCTGTCAAATAAATGTAAGAAGCTGAGGATAAAGCAAAACTCAGATTAACATTGAGTAGATTTCCCATTTAAGTATCTTGGAGATTTAGTGGAATTATTTCCACTAAAAAATAACTAACTGTTGTCTATCTGAAGTTCACATTTCACTAGATGTCTGAATCTGGCAGATGTCTCTACAAAGCCTAGCATTCAATTACTTGGTTCCTTATGGAGAATTTTAGCTGACACCAATGCAGTATTACTAACAGAGGTGGTGAAGGGGATAGCATATAAGAATGGGGAGGGACAGTAGCAGCCACTGATATGGGTGCTATCGGTGTCAATGTACTGATTCACCTGTTGTTGAAGCATCTCTCTGAAAGTTGGCACAGGCTCTGCTCTCTACACAGTGATCCAGGGTAACACTTTAGTTTGAATCCCTGCCTTCTCATTCAGCTTGCTTCCTTCTGCCTTGGGTTTGCATTCTCATTTTGGATTAAAATGTGTTTCTAATCGTGGTTCTTTGTTAACACAGGCTTATACCACACCCTTTAGGCACTCTTTATTCCAGAACCAAATCTGGGCATTGGTAAATCACTACCGTGGTCTAGATGTCATCCTTTGCTTAACTCACATGTGTATGCTTATTAGATGTGTCAAATAATTGTAGCATTATTTATCTGAGAGTTATTTTTATAGTATTTATTTGTGCATGCCATATTACTTCCATATAAATAATACAGAACAGCCTGGAGACAGCTGAATTCAATCATGAATGCACATTTAATGGTGATGTTCTCAGGGCATTCTTCCAACTGTCTACCATGATGGTCCAGTCATGGGCAACCATTATCTATCTTTCTTTCCAAGGTGTGTATGAAAAAATGTTCACAGCGTGTAGGCATGTATCTCATTGTGTTGCCACTGGACTACATAAGTTAAGTCTCACTTACCCTGTTTATGGTTTGAATTAAAGATTATTTCCACTCATCTGTCCAGAAGATATCAAGTTGATAAATTTAACTCTTATTAAAAAACACTGAGACAGGACTCTAAAGCCCCTAATCAAATGTCCAATGCCTCAGTGAAGTACTTGCTTCCTTGTAGACAGTAAGAGGATGGTGGTTGGAAGACAAAACAGCTTTGCGATGCATTTCTAGAGAGACCAGCCTGCCCCTTTACCCTGGGCAGTGAGAAGCACATTAATTTACCTATGATGTTGTGGCTCTCCTGTGTCAGCCTTGTGATTATGATTTGCCTTGTTCTTCTATTAGAAGATGAAGTTGAGCCTGTGTTGTTCTTGCAGATAAGCTTGACCCTGGACTACTGTTTGATACAGAGTTTCTGTCAGGGAGGGGTGCTGACACCGTAGAAAAAGGTTAAGTGGTGGTGGCCAAGAGTGTATTATAAAAAGGCAACGTGCTTGAATTTACTTTTAAAGAACTTTCAACCAGCAGGCTGAAACTTCAGAAGTACAAAGAAGACCTCATTAAAGGCAAGCATGTCTTAATTACTATTTTTCGTTAAGAGTAAAAATAGACTTTGTGTAAATTTAAGTGCACTGCTCCTCAAAATCAACTGTAAAACTTAAAAGTGTCAGTCATTCAGATAATTAGAAACATAAACTTCAGGAATGTGCAGCTGTGAAATTAACTACTAGATTCACTGAAGACTAGAGTTTTTCCAAATCCCTCTTTTCTGTCTTGATTATGTTGCAAGCTAAGGAAAAAAAAACGGTATTCACCACACTTTAGCAAACTTTAATGCGACTCTTGTTGTTGTTGTTTAGTCTTTTGTATGGAGAATAGAAGCCGCCAAGTTTGTTATATTTTACCGTAATCTTTGTTTTTAAATAAAAGAGACTTAAAATGCCCTCGCTTGTCTGCTCCTGGAGCAAGTGCTGAGACAGTGACAACCCCTCCTTCCATGCAAGACTTGGGCTTGCATGGTTTCCCTGAAATCTGGAAGTACCCATCCTTGTGCTTCTGTCAAAGTGGAGTAAGATTTCCCTGCCTTGGGGACAGGCATCAATGACACAGCAGGGCTTCAGCTTAGGGCTTGTGTCTCTTTTAAAGCACTGGGCATGGTAGGCTTTGGCTTATGCTCTGTTGGGTGCCTGGGGAATGAGACATTGCACTAAGGGGTAAACTGGGCACTCAGTCAGTGTTGTAAAACAGCTGTTTTTGCTGTAGGGCTTAATTGTTGGGGAGTATAAGATGGATGATTCAAATTGAAATTCCACTACAAAGGACTAAAATTATTGAAACATTAGTCAGAGCCTAACTAAAAGGAACTGGAGAGAAGCATTTTATCTGGTGGAAGCTGATGGTAAGTGCTCACCTTAGCAATCTTCGCATTTTGAATCCTTCAACTATTATAATATGCTTAAGCCTCATACATCAGTGGAGAGCTTACTGGAGATGGCATTTAACCCATTCAGCTTCATTGATCTTGAAAAATCACTGTACTCTTCTGAGAAAATACTATACAATCTGTGTTTTTTTGCAGTGGAGTTGTTTTAGCTTTTAGCATATAATAATCAGAACAGAAAGTTCCCTGTATATAATTCTTTAGATTAAATGGCTGGTTTGTTTTGACTAAAGACCTGACACAGCTTGTCTGAATGCAAGCTAAGTATGCCCAGTATTTTGACTCAGAGTTATAAGATAAAAATGGGGATTTGAAAAGGCCAAAGATCCCTGAAGGCCATGCAAGGCTACAGAAGTCTGAGAAGGTCAGGAGGACTTCTTTGGCCTTGTCCTTCACGATACCCAAGAATGGTCCCAAAGGATGTTGAGCTTCCTGATGCAGGGCATGATCTTCTGGGGGATGGGGAGGTAGATGCTGAATGTGCTGGTTATGGAAGCCACTCCCTGTATCTCCATTCATTCCGTTCTCAGAGTCCTTGACCACCTCATGCCCAGACTCAAGTCTCTTACCTCATCGTTCCCACTTGAATGCTTAATATGATATAGTTTCTGCACAGAAGAAATTTTAGTAAAACATGAGTTCATTCTCTTTTTTGTGGTTTTTAGAACAAGCCAAGCTACCTTTTGGAGAACACCGAGGATCACTGTAACCTGGCATAATTCAGAGACTTGCTGGGGAATACTGAATTTCTGAGAAACTTAAAATATTATTAGCAGCTTCCTCCATCTAACAAGTGTGATACAGCTTCTAGGCAGACAAGGGAAGCAGCTCTTTGGATTAGGGAAAATTAGAAAACTTAAAGATGTGTGGCCATTTGTGTGTGTGTGTGTGTGTGTGTGTGTGTGTGTGTGTGTGTATAGTGCCAAGGAGAATTGGTTTTTGATTTGATGTGTGTCCTGTTCAGCTAAAGCACATTGAACTTGGTGTGTCAACTGATTAATGAAGTAGGTTTTCAAGCTAAGATTTGAACAGGATGAGCATATTTCAATATGAGCATGTTTTTCTTTTTGTGTCTTATTTTAAAGACACACACACACACACACACACACACACACACACACACACACATATATATATATATATATATATATATATGATATATGAGTGGACATACAGTCAGTCAATCCTCACTAAAAGTGGTGAATACATTTCCTAAATTGTCAGCTTATTTGACAAATAGTTTATGTAAGTGTAAAATATCAGAATTCCAAGAGAAATAATATTTATAGATTTCTAGTTCCCTCTGTCTCTCATCCTTCATCACTGAGCACGTGCCAGGCACCATATAAAACTTGTCATACACAATTTCTCATTGACTCCCTGTCAATCCTGTGAAATAATTAGTTCTAGCCTCAACTCAGAAACAAGGAAACGTAGTACTTTAACATTAATTGAGTGAGTCTTGTGACAGTGTCTTTGCTGTGGCTTGGGCATAAGACATTGGGGATTAAGTGGATTCTTATATTTACTACTGATCAAATTAGACTACCAATGAGAACTTCCTCATCTCAAATACTGAAATAGATCAGTCTGTAGGGTAGATCCTTAGTTACTTCTCGAATATCCTTAAAAATCTGTCTTTGCAATGCTCCTAGTAGTGTGGCAATATTCTTTTGCAGTGGTCAGTTCCTCACCCTGGGACAAAATACATATTAAGATTTGCTAATTCAGCATGGGAACGATGCTGTAAAATAAGAAGTCACTGAATTGGTAGTAATTCCCCATGCCTACATATGGGTGTGGTTTGCTACTCTTTTCTCACACATTAGTGCCAAGGAGAATTGGTTTTTAATTTGGTGTGTGTCCTGTTCAGCTAAAGCACATTGAACTTGGTGTGTCATCTGATTAATAAAGTAGGCTTTATAGCTAAGATTTGAACAGGATGAGCATGTTTCAATATGAGCATGTTTTTATTTTTGTGTCTTATTTTTTAAATCAGAAGAATGTGAATTCTCTTTCTTTTTCTCTGGGGGGAGGGGAACTGTAAGATGGTTGCCTTGTAGGGGATGGGAGGGGGAAAGGAGTGGAAAGGAGGCATGTCCCTTTGCTGGCATGATCAGGGCCCTTGAGATGCTTGAAAGGACACAGTGGCTGGTGTCACATTCTTTCAGAAGTGCTTTGAATTTTTATGGCCTGGGCAAGTGTTTGCAAATAATTCATCCCAAACCATCAGAATGAACTAGAGACAAATGAGAATCAAACACCCCTGACATGCCACACCTCTGTTGCTCGGGGACTTCTGACTTGGGAACTCTAGAGGGAAAAACTAAGCTGAAAGGCCCCGCTTCAATGCCTTATAAACTACTCAGAGTCTTGCCCAGTTTCCCGTTTCTTCTGTTTCACTGAGCACACATCTTACCTTTTAAAGTAAGACTAGTCTTGAGTGCCCCGAGGTCAGGGGCATAAACAGAAAGCACTAATGTTAGTCCCAGAGAACACAGCCCCATCATGTGGCTTCCCACTGTCCAGCTTTATGAATCGTGACTGCTACCTGTCACAGAAGCACAGAGGAAGGTGGAGTTGGAGATGATCTTTAAAAGTCACAGAAGGAGGAGATCTCACCAGGATGGCTTTTTAGCTTGGTGTTTGTGTTTCAATTTGTAAATGTTATAACTGTTTTAAAATTTTTTTTTCTCAAGCAAGCTGCAAACTTTTAAAGACATTAAGCCTGCCAAATTATAGCCACTTACTGCTGCCTGACGTGTTTTTCAGCTTAGACCCACAGAGGGACTGCCAAGCCTGTTCTTTCTCATTACCTGTTCTCTGTCTGGCCCGGAGTTTAGATTTTTGAAAATGGAAAAAAGCTGTTTGCGAAATCGCAAGGCTCTTGAGTTCTTAGTTTCTTCTTAGTATCAACGTTTATTTATTTAGGTTTGGGCTGGGTTTCAAAAGATTGAAATTGGAAACAGAGAAGGTGACTCTGAACACCATTTATCTGTATATAAGTGAACATGCGATGTACGTTTAATTTAAAAAATTGCTGTTTCCTACAAGAGGGAGCTATTTTTCACATTGTTACAACATTTTTAGAGGTCACTAGGTGGTCATGTCACCAGCAGGGAGTTTTTGTTTGGCAGGCCCCATTGGCAGTTAGTTACAAATGCCTCCATGATTCAGTGTTCAAAGGGGGCTGCTTTGCAAGTAACAAATACTTACAACCTGAGAACTGAAGTATAAAAGGTAGTGACAGGGAAAAATGTTTCGAAATGTAAAACAGCATCTTTAGTGGCCAAATTGGGGTGTTTGGGGAGTTGGAGATTACATGTCCACTTTGTACTTGGGTTCAGCCTTTACAGAAGCAATAACGTCCTAACTGCCACAGCTGGCTGTCACCTTGCTTCCAGTCAGCGAATGTTCCTCACCTGTGACTTGTTCATTCCCATGATCTGGAACATCATTAGTGTTCTTTGTGAACTTCATCCCCTGTGTTTGCCATCGGGTGGTTACTTAACCTGGACCTCTCCATCAGTCCCTTTCATGTGCTCTGGCAATTTAAGCAAGATTAAGTGGGCAGCTAAAAGCACCAATTACCAGGACTTCTTGTAGGCTTCTATATTCACAGACAGGGCAGTATTTCAAGTTTGGAATAAGAGAATTGTAAGCAGTCTTCATAGGAAGATAAATGAACAAGGTGTAGATGGATCTTGGAGCAAACGGCTGAGATGAAAGTAATGAATACCAACCAATTAGCTCTGAGCGTCTTATTCGTAACTCATTTTAAGAAGCACAAATGTGAGGTTAATTTTTGTTTGCGTCCTAGGAAAATTGCAGTGCCACCTGCCATCTTTCAACTTTTGTCTAATGAGGAAATGATCTGAAAAGTATCACTGTTACTTTAGAATGCAGTTATTTTGCTGTTATAGGTGCTTCATTAGTGTGCATTAATGTATAGGTCAGCTCCGTTCAGTTGGAGCTGAGTATGATCACGCCTCACAATGTATTGTTTAGAGTAGAAAGGCAGAAGGATTTCAGACTCTTTATTTATTTATTTTATTAGAACAGAGAGTCATTGGGCACACCTGGGTCTACTTGCAGTTCTAAGAGAAACTACAAGTGAATAGATAAGTCTTTTGTTTATATAACTATATCAGACTGTTGATAGTTCTTCTATTATGTGGAGAGATTTTTAAAAATCCTTAGGTAAAAATGAGTAACTATTATATCCACATCTATTCTTTTCTTTAAAGCAAATTAAATTCGTATTCATAATATAATTTTGCCAACCCTTACTCCCTTTTCAGAATGTCTTTTGGCTGTGATGACTCACTAAAGTAATGCGCTTAAGTATTCAAGAGAGTCCTGCTCAGAAATTATGAGATGAAATCAAAATTCGGGATGAAATCACTGTCTCGGACATACCTCTAGTTTTATAAAGCACTTTTTTTTTCATCAGACAAATTTGCCTTCTCTTGCTTACACTTTCTTGAGTACATGGAAGTGAAATTTTGATACTGTGATAAACATTAGGAACAAATAAATGTGTCAAGAAAAATATAAGTTAAGAATATTGTTATTTAAGATCTTCCTGACCCCTCTTTAGGATAATTTTTTTCTCCTGGTTTTTAGAGGCTGATGATTTCAATATATCTGTCTTTTAGCTGATAATATTAAATTTATGAAGTACATTAATAATGGTTATAATAATTAAGTTTATATTTACAACAGAAATAAGTGCTTACTATAAACGAAACTAACCGTGCTAGCTGGTTTATCTGTTTTCTCTCAAATATACCCCATAAGAGGGTAAGTAGAAGTTGGATCTATCCTTTATCAAAAATCCAAAAAGTATGAGACCTGAAGTAGTTTGGATTTTGTACTTTTCCCAGTGTTTTTGGAATATTTGCATATGTATAATGAGACATTGAGGATTGAAGTCAATCGATCATACATCTATTTGGAAGCATCCATTGTTTTTCCTTCCATAGATTGCTAGTTGAGATTTCTATCAACCCATTTTCTTTCTTGGTTTACCACTGGCTTGATAAATTTTGTTTCAATGATGTAAACAGTGTCTGCCACAAAGCCTGTCAATGCCAGACACTATTTGAAACTAATCATATATCTTCATTGCTACTTGGAATTTAGAAGACATAGCTTTATCAGCAGAGATACAGGAGTAATAATGCCCATCAGTCATTACAGGTTCTTACAGTTTGATAAGTGCTTTTCTATGGGCCAGCTCATGTCACCTTATTAGTAGACTTGGTATTATGTAGCATTTTTATTATATAGACCTGATAGCTAGGATGTCTAAAATCGAGTGACTGGTCCAAGCTATACATATAATTCATGTGACTTTCTATTGAACCCTTTTGTTTTAGTTTTGAGGTGCCCTCACATTTATAGTAACAAAAGAAGTATAGGAGGTTAAGATTTCTTGCTACCTTCTCATTGGCCTTGAGACCTGGGGGTCTACTTGGGAATATTTTAGAGTAGGCTGTGCCTGCTGAGTCTTGTCACATTTTGACACTATTTTCAAGAAATTTAGATAGAAGCTTTTAGATTTGGCTTCATTCCTTGCTCAATCTAAGTAATAGTTATCCACGTCCCAGTGCTGGTCTCTTTTCACTGACAGTAGCACTGTGACTGCTGGACAAGACTGTTGAGACTGTTCTGGGTTTTAAAAGAACATGTTGAATTTTTGTCTATGTTAAGGAAGGAGGAATCACAGGTCAAATCAATAACAAATGACTTCAAACTGGGCTGGCGATTTAGCCTGGTATTAAAGAACCTGTATTGACCTGGAGGACGACATCAGTTTAGTTCCCCAGAATCAACACTGGGCAACTTGCAGTAGCCAGGAGCTCCAGCTACAAAATATCCAACTCCATCTTCTAGCCTCTGAGGGTACCTGCACACAAAGACTTGAATTAAAAAAAAAAAAACACTTAAAAATATAATAACTCAAGACTGCTTGGGTTGGTTCAAATCTTCACTTTGCATTAAAGATATTTTTTGTTTTGTTTTGTTTTGTTTTTGTTTTGTTTTTCCTTTTCTTTTATTGGATATTTTCTTTATTTACATTTCAAATGTTATCCCCTTTCCAGGTTTCCCCCCAGAAACCCCCTATCCAATCTTCCCTCCTCCTGCTTCTATAAGGGTGCTCCCCTACCCACCCACCCACTCACTCCCACCTCCCTGCCCTGGCATTCCCCTACACTGGGGCACCAAGGTTAGCCAAGTTGACTAACACCTCTCTGCTTGCTCTTTTTTTCTTTCTCTCTTCCTTTCTCTCTTCCTTTCTCCCTCCCTTCCTTCTTTCTTTCTTTCTTTCTTTCTTTCTTTCTTTCTTCTCTTTCTTCTCTTTCTTCTCTTTCTTCTCTTTTCTTTCTTTGTTATTTGTCAAATGGGACAAAATAACACCTGTGTTAGTGGGTTCTTGCACAGACTGAGTGAGTTAATACACTCAGAGCACTCAGCACCCAGTGCTGATGTATGTTGGCTGTTGGATTCCAATTGCAGGATCTACAAGCGTTCCCAATTCTGGGCAACACTGTCCAGCTAACTTGAAGTGGACCAATAGACTTCTGTGAATCAAATACATGGAGAAACCATCTCTGCTTGGTTATAATTATCAATTCTATAGCAGAAACACTCCTACCATGGCCAGGAACAGTCCTTTATCTAAAATGAGAAGGGTGGTTCTCACTAGCTGGTAATAGCCAGTTTCAACACAATAGAGGAATAGATCCT
>JADRCD010217185.1:0-29315 GCA_019843815.1 Montemys delectorum
AAAAAAAAAAAAACCCATAGGAACTCAAAGAGAGTTTTAAAAAAATAAGCAAAACTCGAGTGCCTGAAAGATGGTTGTGCAGTTAAGAGCACTTGATGTTTTTACAGAAGACCTGGGCTTGAATCCCAGCACTCACATGGCCGCTTACAATCATCTCTAACTCCAGTGCTAGGGGATCCATTCAGGTACCCTCTTCTGGCCTCCACGAACAGCAGGCACATGTTATAGGATACATAGGTAATTTATTGTATAGGCATAGACAAGCTTGGTCAGGATCAGGTTCGACTAGGACAATGCCAAAGAAAAGGGGAGGCTGTTTAAGAACAGGAAGTGATCCAGCTGTGGTAGTATCCTTAATCCCAACCCTCAGGAAGCAAAGGTGAGAGGATTTCTGCACTATCAACACTAGCCTGGTCTACACTGTGAGCTCCAGGCTAACTACTTGAAATGTCATTTACTGTTTATTCATTTATTATCTTGCGACATGGTTTCCCTGTATATCCAGGATGGGATGTAATACTTTCCCTCATACATATCTACATATGAACCAGGGTTACATATTAAGACCTTATTGCAAAAAAAAAAATATACCAACAAACAACAATAATAATTAATTGTGGCAATTCATTCATCCATTTACTCAGTAAAAAACATTTATTGCCGATGAGATACTAGTCATTGAACTAGTTGGTAGGTCACAGAAAAATGACTGGGAGATGTTGTCTCAAGTTTCCATCTAGTAAAGATTCATGCATAAATAAATTACCATGGTACATGGTAATACCTGCACATATGAACAAACTCAAGTCTCCTGAGTTTCACAATTCACCCCAAGTGAATGGCCAACCCTCCCTCCCTCCCTCCCTCCTCCCTCCCTCCCTCCTTCCCTCCCTCCCTTCCTTCATCCCTCCCTTCCTCCCTCCCTTCCTCCTATTTTACCCTTCCCTGCCACATCTCTCTTTTTAACATTGGTTTGAAAACTTGGCTGTAAATTGAGGTCATATGAAGAACTTTAGAAAAAAAAGTCTTGGTAAAATTGGGAGTGGTGGTTTGAGGTTGTAATTATCATGATCAGGAGGCTAAGGACAACAAATTGATGACAGCCTAGGGTACACAGAGAGACAGTCTATTTCACAAAGAAAAAACAAAAGGAAAGGAGTAGTACTTGGGGGAGAAGAGAAGAAGGGAGGAGAGGAGAGGACTGGAAAAGAGAGTTGGGGAGGAGAAGGTAGAGAAGAAAGGGAAGGAAAGAAGGAAGTAAGGAACGAAGGAAAAAGAGGGGAGAAAGAAAAACAGAAAATGAATGTATTGATGTTTGGCTCTCTAACTCCGAGATTTATAGTATGGAATGAGGATTAAAGATCATCTTGTTAATTCCAAGTAGAGGATCTTGGAAATGTTACATGAAATGACTTTTCTTGAAGGTTCTCTGTGGCCTCGTAAAAGGAATTTTTAGAAGTTTCCCCTGGCAACAAAATGAAGACAGGATTATGGGTTTTCTTGAAAGTGATTTATTCACTAGGCTTTGCAGCCACTGTGCTTAGGAGTTCAATAACATATTTTAATATTATTTGTTTATGTATTTATTCATTTATTTATTTTGAGGCAGGGTTTCCCTGTGTATCTGTCTGTTTTCTAACTTGTAATCCTCTATCTTCAGGCTGTAATCCCAAAGTGCTGGGATTACAGATATGTGACACTGTGTCCTGCTTAATGTCCTTTTAAAAAAAAATCAGAAAAAAAAAATTCAACAGATTTTTAGGAGGAAAGTAATTTTATTTTTTGGATGTAGCATTAGCAACTAGTTCATACTATTTGTTTATCAATTGTTCCTGAACACTCAAAACATGTTACAGCTAAGTAAGTATGGGCCAGTAATTTCCCATGTGACCTCTGATAAGCTGAATTGATTATTCATTCATACTTAGGCTCTGTCATAAATTCCTAACACAAAGTAGGTGCCCCAAAACACTTATCTATCAGTCAAAGTGCTATTAAATATAATAACTCAACAACAGTGAGCTATACTTTGGGACAGAAAGCCCAATGATCTAATAAAAAGCTCTGGATAACAAAACTGCTTGAAACACGTTTAGATTTAGATCGCCCCTCAAACAATTCCCACTTCAAGTGAAATGGAGACCCAAACAGCCAGGATGTTAACTCCCTCCACATAACTCCTGATGGATCTCAAAGAACTCTTTTCCTTTAGCAATTACAATGGATGTTTCTTTAACAGGCCTCAACAAGGAGCCATCACCATGTGAACTTCTAGTTTAAATATTCAAAGTAACACATGCTACCTTGGCTTTCCTGATGGCTCAACCTTGGCCGCACATCTAAAGAAATTTCCATGTCAATCAGTGGTTCAGAAATCAATGAAACCCTTTGTTCACACATGTGTTCAACAGAATCATATGTTAACATTTTACACATGCTTTATCTTCAGTATGATCAGGTAGACCAGTGTGACCTGGCTACTTATTTGTATTTTCCATGAAGCACTGAGGTCCTGAGTGCTGCTGTTCTAGCCGTGACATTTGTGAAAATGCTGGTTCAATTAAAAAAGGAGAACTGAGTTATTTTTAATCTAGGGGCTATTTTTAATTTAGCCCCTAAAGAGTAATTAAATTAGTTGAAAAAAAAAAATCACCCACCACATTCCTGTTCTTTCCTTTCTTGTTTGGAGCACACGTGGATCCTATTGTCAGTGAGGCCGCCTTTTCCTCCCTGGACATTATGCTACCACTTTCTTCAGTGCCTATTTAGCTTTGGGTCAAAGATGACCTCAAAGATAGCAAACTAAAATTGAGAAGACGGCAGCCTTTCAACACTGAGCCAAGGGTCTCATGCACGTGTTCCCATAGAAATAGGGACATAATAAAAGAATCAATTCGATTGAATAATAGGAAGAAGGTGTCATAGATGGGAAAGATTGGGAAAAATGTAAACGCTTTGGAAGATACAAAGGAAATAACCTGTTGGGTTTGATATTAGTGTCTGTTGTAGCTCATGTATTCTACACATCAAGGCAGAAGGACTGAGAGCTCAAGACCTGTGTTACAGAATGAGACCCTGTCCCAAGCCTGAACCCCAAAAGGCAATATATTTGGGTGCTGACATGACAGCCATCGTGTCAACCATGGAATTTTTAACTTTGAGGTTTCAGCTGTAGTTTGTCATTTCTCCAGGCCCAGCTCTGTAATTGATGAGGTATTTAGAGCTGGAATGTTGTCTAGAGGCATTTTCTGAACTGAGGTCCGGACAGGGTAAGCATAGAATGTGAGCACTGACGTTGTCAGTTTAAAATAAACACAAGTGCCAGTGGTTGTGTGTTATGTCAATGGTCATGCATGATGATGAATGACTCCACCAGAGACAGGGGACAAGGAAGGGTCCAGTGGATTCATGGACAAAGTATCGTGTATCAGTGACCTGAGCAATCAAGAGGGGAGCTTTCTACTTTCTACTCTTCTGTCTCAGGAAGGAACTAGAGACTCAGGGCTGACAGATCCTGAAGATGACACATCCACCATGAGGGTGCTCCAGTGGCAAAGGTCACCTGCTATAGTTGGGAGTACAGGTTTGGAGCAGATGCTTCATGTTATTAAATTACTTACGTCTTTGTCTCAGTTCATGTAGGAGTAGAGCTGGAGTTGACTGGAGATGGTGTCCACCTTTTTCTGAACATTAAATGACTTTTTGTCACTAAAATGCCTAGTGGCTGATATGTAATAAAGTGATTGGAAAAGGTAGTTGTGCTTATTTTCCGATACAGACACGGAGATGGTCACTGGTCAGTCTAAACTGCTTCACCTCCATGCTTCCATGACTTTTCCATTCCAACCACGTTCACATCAACTCAATGACAAAACTTCCACTCTTACTCTTGTTTTTGCCACCCCTGGCCCAGATTAATTATATGAATTTATTATATTGACTCACGTGTTAGAAAAATAATTACTGTTGATTTTTTTGTTTGTTTAAACAGGCCTTACTATTTTAGTCTTAGTGGGCCTGGGACTCACTGTACAGCTGAGGGTGATCTCAAGTTTAGGGTGATCCTCCTGCCTAAGCCTCCTGAATGCTGGGGTTAAAGGTGCATGTTGCCACAACTGGCTAAAACTTAAGGATGACTGTTGTTATCCAGTGGCAAAGATTACTGACCAACCAACACACTGAATCCTGGGTCTATAGAAGGTTTTTAGCTACTAAGATTTACTGTGTTGGAAACGTCTGGCAAGTAGAAGCAATGGACATCCCTCCAAAGGATGTATAGTCTCAAAATTGCTTCTGAAGAAGCAGAATCTATGTACCTGATCAGCTAGTCTGCCCAATCCCATGCTTAGGTTCAGAATTTCAGAACCATCCAGGAAACAAATACCTGAATATCAACTGCAACATCAGTTATATGGAGAGGTGCTCCCCTATTTCCCCCTCCTAACCTGCCCCGCCCCCGGCACATATACCATATACTCCAAAACACATATACTGGCATTTGCAAGCTAACTTTGTGCAGAAATTGTTGCTGGGACGTGAGGATGACGTGGGGCACGTGGGGCATCAGTGGGGCACTGGTAAAATGTAAATTATTTTCAGGAGAAGATATAAGGACTACTTCTAAACTACAAGCATTTTAGAAAAACTAAAATGGAGAAAGCACAATGTCGTGATAAGACTTTGCTGCCTACAGGCTTGAATGAAGTGGTAAAGGGTGGATGGTATTATTGGTATCTAATGAAAGAGACTATGTGCAGGAGGCTGTTTAAAAGGATCATGACATTCATTGAAGGAATTCAACCAGCTTGGGGCAATTTGGCAGGGAAGATACCTGAAAGGAAGCTGCCCTTGTGCCTTTTGTAGTTCTGCCAGTGCCAGATCCATCCAGTATTCATACAGGAAATGCATTGTATCTGGAGGTACACATTCCAACTTCTTTCTTTGACAGTCAGGGAAAATTTTGCCTCCTCAACACAGAAGAAAGATAAAGTCCCATTAATAAGGGCACGACTGCTTCTGGTTTGCATCTGTGCCCCAGAGCTGACCCTGTGCCAAAGCTCTCCAGGACCAAATCCTGCAGGAAGAGAGCTGATCTCCCAGGAGTGCTGACGCACCTGTGAGCACAGGTGAGACCACCATTTCTGCTCAAACTCCTGGCCTGAGAGGGACCCTCCCAGAGCCATCAGGACTCAGAAACCAAGGAACAGCCAGGGACAGGATCCTTCCAGTTTCCATCTGCACTCTGGAAGTGACCCTGTGCCACAGCTTTCCATACCAAAATTCTGCCCAGAGAGAACTGGTCTCTCAGGAGTACTGAAACCTAGGTTTGCAGGAGGGACAAGCCACAGTCAGAGACAGCAAGACCAGCTAACAGATGGGTAACAGAGATAACCAGATGGCGAGAGGCAAGGTCAGGAACATAAGCAACAGAAACCAAGGCTACTTGGCATGATCAGAACCCAGTTTTCCTGGATACCCCAACATACCAGAAAAGCAAGACTTTGATTTAAAATCACATCTCATGATGATGATAGTGGACTTTAAGAAGGACATAAATAACTCCTTTAAAAAAAAACACAGGAGAACACAGGTAAACAGCTAGAAGCCCTTAAAAAAGAAGCACAAAAATTTCTTAAAGAATTACACAAAAACACAACCAAACAGGTGAAGGAATTGAACAAAATCATCCAGGATCTAAAAATGGAAATAGAAACAATAAAGAAATCACAAAGGCTTCACGGTCCTTGCTGCTGGGGCAGGCACCTAGCTGTCTGCTCCCGTGAAGAATCCATATCCTGATCCATCCTAGAGGACCCACTTCAATTAGAGCAGTTGGTAAGAACCACCCCTCTACTCCGGAGCTGCTGCTGGGAGACTGGTGGACTTGGACCCATCACCCACCAAACTCCCGCCTTCCCAAATACCACTCCACTTCCATCCTGTCCAACCCTTCCACACAGTCGTTGCTGCTGGGGCAGTTTGTCTGCTCCCATGAGGACTCCATATCCTGATCCATTCTAGGTGACCCGCTGTACTAAGAGCAGTTGTCTGAAGGCTTCCCAGGAGATCGACTGCAGCCAGGGCAGCAGATCAGTAGATTCTCTGCCCTGGTGAAGAGCCCCCAGTTGGAAGGCCCCACAGGACCGCAGGCCTACTGGGAGACCTGAAGCAACCCAGGGACAAAAGAGGCAGACTCCATACAGTCACTCAGACCAACAAAGAGCAGGAATATCCAGACGGTAAAAGGCAAGCACAAGACCATAAGCAACAGAAGCCAAAGTACATGGGCACCATCAGAACCTAGTTTTCCCACTACAACAAGCCCTGAATACACCAACACACCTGAAAATCAGGAATCTGTCCTAAAATCCTATCTCATGAAGATAATAGAGTCCTTTAAGAAGGATATCAATAACTCACTGAAAGAAATACAGGAAAACACGGGTAAACAGGTGAAGGAATTGAATAAAGAGATCCAAGACCTAAAAGTGGAAGTAGAAACAATAAAGAAAACACAAATGGAGGCAAACCTGGAAATGGAAAACCTAGGAAAGAGGTCAGGAATTACAGATGCAAGTATTACCAACAGAATAGAAAAGACAGAAGAGGGAATCTCAGGTGGAGAAGATATGGTAGAAGAGACTGACACAACTGTCAAAGAAAATTCAAAACATAAAAAACTCCTAACCTAAAACATCCAGGAAATTCAGGGCACAATGAAAACACCAAATCTAAGAATAATAGAAATAGAGGAGAATGAAGAATCCCAGCTCAAAGGACTTGAAAATATCTTCAACAAAATCACAGAAGAAAACTTCCCCAACCTAAAGAAAGAGATGGCCATAGGTAGAAGAGGCCTATAGAACACCAAATAAATGAGATCAGTAAAGAAAATCTTCTAGTCACACAAATATCAAAACATTAAATGCACAGAGCAAAGAAAGAGTATTAAAACCTGCAAGGGAAAAAGGCCAAGTAACATGCAAAGATAGGCCTATTAGAATTACAGCAAACTTCTCAACAGAGACTATGAAAGCCAGAAGAGCCTGGTCAGAGGTTATGCAGACTCTGAGAGAACACAAATGCCAGCCCAGGCTACTATATCCAGCAAAACTCTCAATCAACATATATGGAGAAACCAAAATATTCCAGGACAAAGCCAAATTCAAATAGTATCTATATACCAACCAGCCCTACAGAGGATCTTGGAAGGAAAACTCCAACACAAGGAAAATACCTGCACCAAAGAAAGGACAAGATATTAAACAACTCACAACAAAGCCTAAAGCAGAGAGCCACAAGCACATAAAGCCACCTACAAAAACAAACATATTAGGAACCAACAGTCATCTATCTTTAATATCTCTGAGTATTAATGGACTTAACTCACCTATAAAAAGATACAAGCTAACAGACTGGATACACAAACAAGATCCAGCATGTTGCTGCATACAAGAAACACATCTCAAAAACAAAAAACAGACACTATCTCAAAGTAAAAGGATGGAAAAAGGTCTTCAAGCAAATGGTTCTAGGAAACAAGCAGGAGCTGCCATCCTAATATCCAATAAAATAGACTTTCAACCAAAAGTTATCAAGCATGATAAAGAAGGACACTTCATATTCATCAAGGGGAAAATCCACCAAGAGAAAGTCTCAATTCTGAACATCTATGCCCCATATACAAGAGCACCCAAATTCATAAAAGAAACTTTACTAAAACTCAAAGCATACATTGAACCCCACACAATAATGCTGAGAGATTTCAACAGCTGACTCTTACCAATGGACAGGTCATTGGAACAGAAACTAAACAGAGACACAGTGAAACTAATAGAGGTTATGAACCAAATGGACTTAACAGATATCTATAGAACATTTCACCCTAAAACAAAAGAATACACCTTCTTCTCAGCACCTCATGGTACCTTTTCCAAAATCAACCATATAATTGGTCACAAAACAACCCTCAAAAGATACAAGAAGATTGAAACAATATTATGCATCCCATAAGATCACCATGGCCTAAGGCTGGTCTTCAATAACAGCAAAACTACAGAAAGTCCACATACATGTGGAAACTGAACAATTCTCTACTCAATGACAATTTGATCAGGGAAAAAAGAAAGAGACTTCCTGGAATTTAATGAAAATGTTGACACATCATATCCAAACTTATGGGACTCAATGAAATCAGTGCTAAGAGGAAAGTTCATAGCACTAACTGCCTTGGTAAAGAAACTGGAGAGATCTTACACTGACAAGTTAACAGCACACCTGAAAGCTCTAGAACAAAAAAAAGCAAACTCACCCAAGAGGAGTAGAAGGCAGGAAATAGTTGAACTCAGGATGGAAATCAATCAAATAGAAACAAAGAAAACAATACAAAGAATCAGCAAAACCAAAAACTGGTTCTTTGAGACAATTAACAAGATAGATAAACTCCTAGACAAACTAACTAAAGGGCCAAGAGACAGTATCCAAATTAATAAAATCAGAAATGAAAAGGGAGACATAACAACAGAAACAGAAGAAATTAAAAAAAAAATCATCAGATCCTACTATAAAAGTCTATGTTCAACAAAACTTGAAAATCTAGACGAAATGGATGGTTTTCTAGACAGATGCCACATATCAAAGTTAAATCAAGAGCAGGTAAGCTATTTAAACAGGCCAATATCACACAAGGAAATAGAAGTCATTAAAAACCTCCAAACAAACAAACAAACAAACAGCCCAGGGCCAGCTGGATTTAGTGCAGAATTCTACCAGACCTTCTAAGAAGACCAATTTTCCTCAAATTATTCCATAAAACAGAAACAGAGGAACACTATCTAACTCATTCAATGAAGCCACAATTACTCTGATACCTAAACCATACAAGGATCCAACCAAAAAAGAGAACTTCAGACCAATCTCACTTATGAATATTGATGCAAAAATACTCAATAAAATTCTTGCAAACCGAATCCAAGAACACATTAAAACCATCATTCACCATGATCAAGTAGGCTTCATCCCAGGGATACAAGGTTGGTTTAATATACTAAAATCCATTAACATAATCCACTATATAAACAAACTTAAAGAAAAAAATCACATGGTTATCTCCTCAGATGCAGAAAAAGCATTTGACAAAATACAACATCCCTTCACGTTAAAACTATTGGGGAGATCAGGAATTCATGGCCCATACCTAAACATAATAAAAGCAATTTACTGAAAACCAACAGCCAATATCAAATTAAATGGAGATATACTTGAAGCAATCCCACTGAAATCGGGGACAAGACAAGGATGTCTACTCTCCCCATATCTATTCAATGTAGTACTTGAAGTGTTAACTAGAACAATTAAGACAGCAAAAAGAGATCAAGGGGCTACAAATTGGTAAAGAAGAAATAATGATATCACTATTTGCAAATGATATGATAGTATACATAAGTGACCCCAAAAATTCTACCAGAGAATTTCTCTAGCTGAAAAACAACTTCAGCAAAGTGGTCAGACAAAAAAAAATTAACTCAAATAAATCAGTAGCCTTCCTTTATACAAAGGGTAAACAAGCGAGAAAGAAATTAGGGAAACAACTCCCTTCACAATAGCCACAAATAATATAAAATATCTCAGGGTAACATTAACCAAGCAAGTGAAGGACCTGTATGAAAATAACTCCAAGACTCTCCAGAAAGAAATTGAAGAAGATGTCAGAAAATTGAGAGATCTCCCATGCTCAGGGATTGGCAGAATTAACATAGTAAAAATGGCAATCCTACCAAAGGCAATCTATAGATTCAATGTAATCCCCATCAAAATCCCAACACAATTCTTCAAAGACGTGGAAAGAGTAATTCTCAAATTCATCTGGAAAGGCAAAAAACCTGCAATAGGGAAAACAAATCTTAACAATAAAAGAACAGCTGGGTAATCTTATTTAACTATAAATCCTTCACAGGTTGACTACAGGTTAAGTTGGGGAAAAAAACTATTACTTGCTCTATAAATATACCCATCCTAAATCACATTTGAGGAAGTGGCATTTGGGGCCATTGGGTTCATCTTCATCCACTCACCTGTCTATTTTCTAGTGAGTTCTCTAGTGTTGCTGGACATAAGGGGATGAAGGAAGGAGTTCCTGTTCTACTCTGCTAGTTCTCTGTCTCTAGCCTTTCCCTGTCTTCTGTGTTATCTATGTGTATATACATAGATCTATGTGTTTATAATGGGTATTTGATCATTGAAATAAAATGAAATCAAACCGCACACACACACACACACACACACACACACACACACACACACACAAGAACAGCTGGGGGAATCACCATCCCTGACCTCAAACTTTACTACACAGCAGTAGTGATAAAAAACTGCACAGTATTAGTACAGAGACAGACACACTAATCAATGGAATAGAATTAAAGATCCAGAAATAAAACCACACATTTTGTCACGTGATCTTTGACAAAGATGCCAAAAATATACAATGGGAAAAAGAAAGCATCTTGCATAAACGGTGCTGGTCTAACTGGCTGTCTGTATATAGAAGAGTGAAAATAGACCCATATTTATCACCTTGTACAAAGCTCAAGTCCATGTGGACCGAGGACCTCAACATAAACCAGATACACTGAGCCTAATAGAAGAGAAAGTGGGGAAGAGTCTTGAACTCATTAGCACAGGGGACATTTCCTAAACAGAACTCCAATGGTTCTTCTTCTAAGATCAAGAATTGATAAATGGGACCTCATGAAACTGGAAAGCTTCTGCCAGGGTCAATAAGACAAATTGGCAACCTCCAGATTGGGAAAAAATCTTCACTAACCCTTCATCCCATAGAGGACTAATATCCAAAATATATAAAGAACTCAAGAAAAAAACATAAATACCAAACAACCTAATCAAAAAATGTGGTATAGAACAAAACAGAGAATTTATAACTGAAGAATCTCGAATGGCTGAAAAGCACCTAACGGAATGTTCAAAGTGATCAGAGAAATGGAAATCAAAACAACCCTGAGATTCCACATTACACCAAAACCTCAAGTGACAACACATGTTGGAGAGGATGTGGAGAAAGAGGAACACTCCTCCATTGCTGGTGGGATTGCAAACTGGTACAACTATTCTGGAAATCAATCTGGAGGTTCCTCAGAAAATTGGAAATAGATCTACCTGAAGACCCAGCTATACCAATCTTGGGAAAATACCCAAAAGATGCCCCACCATGCCACGGGGGCACGTGTTCCACTATGTTCATAGAGGCCTTATTTGTGATAAACAGAAGCTGGAAACAACCTAGATGTCCCACGACAGAAGAATGGATACAGAAAATGTGGTTCATTTACACAATGGAATACTACTCAGCTATTAAGAATGAGGAAATCCTGAGTTTTGCAGGCAAATGGATGGAACTAGAAAATATCATCCTGAGTGTGGTAACTCAGACCCTAAAGGACATACATGGTATGTACTCACTAATAAGTGGATATTAGCAAAAATAAAAGTACAGAATAACCAAGATACAGTCCATAGAACTCAAAAAAGTCAACAGGCTAAAGGGCCCAAGTGAGGACATCTCATTCCCACTAGGGAGAAAGAAGAAAGCAATCACAAGTGGGGAGTGAGGGAGGGGTCTGGGAGGGAAAGTGGATAGGGGAGGGAAATGGGAGTGGGGAGAGGGAAACCTAATCTGGCATTGGGTGAGGGAAAAGGACTGAAGCCCTGAGGGCCAGCAGAAAGAATAGAAACAGGCAACCTCAGGAAATAGGAGGTTAGGGGAAAGCTCCAGAATGCACCTGGGAGGTAAGAGACTCTTGAGAATCAAAGGGAGAGACCTTAGATGAAATGCCCTGTAGTAGGGAGAGGGAATTTATAGAGCCCATCTCCAGCAGGAAGCCAGGGCATCAAGTGAGGGATGGGGTTGCCATCCCACAGTCAAATCTCTGACCTATAATTGTTTCTGTCTGAAAGAATTACAGGGATGGAAATGGAGAGGAGCCTGAAGAAAAGAAGGTCCAATGACAGGCCCAAAGTAAGATCCAGCTCAAGGGGAGGTCCCCAACTCCTGACACTATTATTGAGGGTATGGAGCACTCACAAAAAGGGACCTATCATGACTATCCCCTGAAAGACCCAACAAGAAGCTGAAAGAGTTAGATACAGATATTTGCACCCAACCAATGGACAGAAGCAGTTGACCCCTGTTGAATTAGGGAAGGCTGAAAGAAGCTGAGGAGAAGGGGGATCCTGTAGGAGGGCCAGCAGCCTCAATTAATATGGACCCCTGAGATCTCTCAAACATTGGACCACCAAACAGACAACCTACATCAGCTGAGCAGAAGACTTCCGGGTCTGTGTTCATTCAGAGGTGATGCACCCAACCCCCATGAGACTGAAGCTCCCCTCCCCAGGGAGTTTAGAGGTCAGTTGGGGTCCGGGTGGGTCATCCATGTGGAGAAGGGGTTGGGAGGAGGTGTGAGATGTGCAGCAGTTGGAGAGTGGATGAGGGAGGCAGAGAGTGGAATATGAAGCATAAAAAATAAATTAATTTAATGAAAAAAATAACAAAGGGAGACAACCCTGGAGATAGAAAACCTAGGAAAGAGATCGGGAGTCATAGATGCAAGCATCACCAACAGAATGCAAGAGATAGAAGAGAGAATCTCAGGTGCAAATGATACCATAGAAAACATTGACACAACAGTCAAAGAAAATGCAAAATGCAAAAATCTCCTAACCCAAAATTTCCAGGAAATCCACGACACAATGAGAAGACCAAACCACTCTCTTCTAATAGTTATAGAAGAGAGTGATGATTCCCAACTTAAAGGGTCAATAAATATCTTCAACAAAATTTTAGAAGAAAACTTCCCTAACCTAAGGAAAGAGATGCACATAAACATACAAGAAGCCTACAGAGTTCCAAATACATTGGGCCAGAAAAGAAATTCCTCCCATCACATATTAGTCAAAACACCAAATGCTCTAAACAAAGACAGAATATAAAAAGCAGTAAGGAAAAAATGTGAAGTAACATATAAAGTCAGGCCAATCAGAATTACACCAGACTTCTCACCAGAGACTATGAAAGCTAGAAGATCCTGGGCAGATGTCATACAGACCCTGAGAGAACACAAATGCCAGCCCAGGCTACTATACCCAACAAAACTTTCAGTTACCAGAGATGGAGAAACCAAGATACCCCATAACAAAAACAAATATATACAATATCTTTCCACAAATCCAGCCCTAGATGGATAGTTTTAGATGGAAAACACCAACAAAAGAAGGGAAACTACACCCTAGAAAAAGCAAGAAAGTAATCTTTAAACAAACTCAAAAGAAGATAGCCACACAAACATAAAAATAACATCAAAAATAGCAGGAAGGAATCATTATTCCTTAATATCTCTTAACATCAATGGACTCAATTGCCCAATAAAAAGACATAGACTAACAGATTGGATACATAAACCGGACCCAGCATTTTGCTGCATACAGGAAATGCACGTCAGTGTCAAAGACAGATACTATGTCAGAGTAAAGGGCAGGGAAATTTTTTTCAAAGCAAATATTCCCAAGATACAAGCTGGAATAACTATTCTAATATTGAATAAAAGCAACTTTCAGCCAAAAGATATCAAAAAAAGAGTAAGAAAGGACACTTTATACCCATTAAAGGAAAAAATCTACCAAGACGAATTCTTTTTTTATTATTAGATATTTTCTTTATTTACAATATCTCCTTTCCCAAGTTCCCCTCCAAAATAGAACAAACAAACAAACAAACAAACAAAAAACAAAAACAATTCTGTTCCCTCCCCCTCCCCCTGCTCACCATTCCACCCCTCCTGCTTACTGACCCTGGCATTTCCCTACACTGGGGCATGGAAGCTTCACAGGACCAAGATCTTCTCCTCTCATTGATGACCGACTTGGCCATCCTCTGCTATACACATGCTGCTGGAGCCATGAGTCCCCTCATGTGTACTCTTTGGTTGGAGTTTTAGTCCCTAGGAGCTCTGAGAGTACTAGTTAGTTCATATTGTTGTTTGTCCAAAGGGGCTGCAAACCCTTCAGCTCCTTGGGTCCTTTCTCTAATTCCTTCACTGGGGATCTTGTACTCAGTCCAAGGGATGGCTGTGAGCCTCTACTTCTGTGTTAGTCGGCTACTGTCAGAGCCTCTCAGGAGACAGCTATTTCAGGCTCCTGTCAGCCAGCACTTGCTGGCATCCACAATAGTGTCTAGATTTCATGATTGAATATGGGAAGGACTCCCAGGTGGAGTAGTCTCTGAATTGTCCTTCCTTTAGTTTCTGCTCCATAGTTAGTCTCTACAACTCCTTCCATGGGTATTTTGTTCCCCCTTTTAAGGAACAAAGTATCCACACTTTGGTCTTCCTTCTTCTTGAGTTTCTTATGGTTTGTAGTTTGTACGTTGTGTATTCCGATCTTCTAGGCTAATATCCACTTATCAGAGAATGCATACCATGTATGTTCTTTTGTGATTGGGTTACCTCACTCAGAATGATATTCTCCAGGTCCATCCATTTCCCAAAGAATTTCATAAATTCATTGTTTTTAATAGCTGAGTAGTACTCCATTGTGTAGATGTACCACATTTTCTGTATCCATTCCTTTGTTGAGGGACATCTGGGTTGTTTCCAGTTTCTGGTTATTATAAATAAGGCTGCTATGAACATAGTGGAACATGTGTCCTTATTACATGTTGGAGCATCTTGTGGGTATATGCCCAGGAGTGGTATAGCTGGGTCCTCTGGTAGAACTATGTCCAATTTCCAGAGGAACTGCCAAACTGATTTCCAGAGTAGTTGTATCAGCTTGCAATCCCACCAGCAATGAAGGAATGTTCCTCTTTTTCCATAACCTCTCCAGCATCTGCTGTCACCTGAGTTTTTTATCCTAACCATTCTGACTGGTGTGAAGTAGACTCTCAGGGTTGTTTTGATTTGCATTTCCCTAACGACTAAGGATGTTGAACATTTCTTTAGGTGCTTCTCAGCCATTCGGTATTCCTCAGTTGAGAATTCTTTGTTGAGCTCTATACCCCATTTTTAATAGGGTTATTTGGTTCTCTGGAGTCTAACTTCTTGAGTTCTTTTTATACATTGGATATTAGCCCTCTATCAGATATAGGATTGGTAAAGATCTTTTCCCAATATGTTGGTTGACGTTTTGTCCTATTGACACTGTCTTTTGCCTTACAGAAACTTTGCAATTTTATGAGGTCCCATTTATCTGTTCTTGATCTTAGAGCATAAGCTATTGGTGTTCTGTTCAAGAAAATTTCCCCTGTGCCTATGTACTCGAGGCTTTTCCCCACTTTCTTTTCTATTAGTTTGAGTGTATCTGGTTTTATGTGGAGGTCCTTGATTCACTTGAACTTGAGCTTTGTTCAAGGAGATAGGAATGGATCAATTTGCATTCTTCTACATGCTAACCACCAGTTGAGCCAGCACCATTTGTTGAAAATGCTGTCTTTTTTCCACTGGATGGTTTTAGCTCCTTTGTCAAAGATCAAGGGGCCGTAGGTTTGTGGGTTCATTTCTGGGTCTTCAATTCTATTCCATTGACTTACTTGCCTGTCACTGTACCAATACCATGCAGTTTTTTATCACAATTGTTTTGTAGTACAGCTTAATGTCTGGGATGGTGATTCCACCAGAGATTCCTTTATTGTTGATTATAGTTTTGGCTATCCTGATTTTTTTGTTATTCCAGATGAATTTGCAAATTGATCTTTCTAAGTCTGAGAAGAATTGAGTTGGAATTTTGACGGGGATTGCATTGAATCTGTAGATTGCTTTCAACACAATGGCCATTTTTACTATATTAATCCTGCCAATCCATGAGCATGGGAGATCTTTGCATCTTCTGAGATCTTCTTCAATTTCCTTCTTTGGAGACTTTAAGTTCTTGTCAAACAGATCTTTTACTTGCTTAGTTAGAGTCACACCAAGGTATTTTATATTATTTGTGACTATTTTGAAGGGTGTTGTTTCCCTAATTTCTTTCTCAGCCCGTTTATCCTTTGTGTAGAAGAGGGCCACTGATTTGCCTGAGTTAATTTTATATCCAGCTACTTTGCAAGAACTCTCAATTCTGAACATCTGTACTCCAAATGTGAAGGAACTCACTTGGGAAGTAGATGCAGAGGCAGACAGATTTCTGAGTTCAAACCCAGCAGAGTAAGTTCTAGGACAGCCAGGGCTACACAGGGAAACACTGTTTTAAAAAATAAAAAATGTATAATTCTATATTTATAATAAATGATGAAAAGTCAAATAAGTTATCTTATAATAAGTTATAAATAAGTTATGAGTAAGTGCCATGTTTAAAATGCTGAGTGGAAAATGTAAGAACAAAAAAAAAAATCAATGACCAGGGAAATGACTTCTTTACTTATATATTTATGTAAGTAATGTGAAGTCTCATCGTATATCCCAGATTGGCCTCAAACTCACAACTCTGCTATAACTTTTTTAATTTTAGGATTATAGGCATATACTACAATGCCAAGGTGTTTCTTATATTTTGATTGAGGTTCTTTTTAGTTTTTTTGTTTGTTTTTGAGACCTGGTCTCTCTCTGTAATCTAAGATATTTTGGGCTCACTCTGTAGTCCAGGCTGGCTTTGAACTCAGTGACCAGATTATCAGTGTACCTCCATCCTCCCATTTATGTAAGACCTTATATAGCCTAGGTTGACTTCCCATCTCTAGGTAGTCACAAATGGCTTTAAATTCCAAATCTTTCTTACCAGTCCTAGGATCACAAGAGCGCACAAACATCATATATTTTGTTTATTATATGTAAGTACACTGTAGCTGTCTTCAGACACCTCAGAAGAGGGCATCAGATCTCATTACAGATGGTTCTGTGCCACCATGTGGTTGCTGGGATTTGAACTCAGGACCTCCAGAAGAGCAGTCAGTGCTCTTAACCGCTGAGCCACCTCTCCAGCCCCCACATTATGTATTTTGAATGAGTGCATTTTATTGGATAACACTTAAAGTTATTTCAAGCTTTAAAAAGGCACATTATTCTGACACCACCTCCTGACCCCAGCGCAGTGACTTGGTAATAGCCATCATCTCTACCAGTACAATTTTAGAGTTCCATGTTCTGCTGGCTTAAGAACTAAAAGGGACACGTTATTGACACCATTCTTCTCTGTCCAGTTTCTTCACTGGGGAGTGAATAAAAGATCTTGAAGATTATGAAACCCTGTTGTGGGTTCATTGTATGGAGCCTCTTGGCCCTGAGACTGGAAATCTCTTATTTCACATTTGGCTTTACTACTTTGGACCAAGAATTTTGTACCTTCTTCCCGGGCTCTGTCTTTTTAGGACATTGTCCATTTTCCCAATCGTCTTTCTGAAAAGATTTTTGGGAGACACTGTGGCTGAGAAGATGATATCCAGAAGGGTAACTCTTTGCCCCCGGAAGAGGCTTTAGACTCTCCGGTCTACTCAAGGCTTCTGTAACCACCACCCTGCTTCTCCTACAAGAATAGAAGATGTTCTGTCAGGGATCCCCTCGCTCACACTAAAATCAGAGTTGGAAAAAGCACAGGACTGCCCTCATTATGGCTCTGCTTTCAAGGGGCTGTACCTTATCTTGTGGCTTCCAAGATAAGGTACATCTCCTGGGTCCACTTGTTTTTCCTAAGGATGGCGTTGTGTTGGGGGTCAGCTTGACACAAGTCAGAGTCATCTGAAAGGAGGGGACCTCCTTTGAGAAAAGGTCCAGTTGTAAGGCATTTTCTTAATTAGTGATTAATGGGGAAATACCAGCCCATTGTGGGTGGAGCCATCCCTAGGCTGGTGGTCCTGGGTTCTATAAGAAAACAGCTGGAGCAAACTAAGGAGAGCAAGCTAGTAAGCTACACCCCATCATGGCCTCCTCATCAGCTCCTGCCTCCAGGTTCCTGCCCTGTTTCAGTTCCTGTCCTGACTTTCTTTGGTGATGGAAATGAACCTTTTCCTCTCCAACTGCTTTTGGTCATGGCATTTTGTTGCAGCAACAGAAACCCTGACTAAGTAAGATAGATGAGTATTGTTGTTTACAGTTCTCCATATTCTAGCCTCTTCCCTTTCATGCTGGTCTAGTGTGTCTTGGTGTGCATTGGCCAATGTGCGTAAGTTCTCCTATTTAAGTCCTCTGTGTGCTCGTTTCCACTTTCACTGAGCCCTGCAGAGATTCTGCCCTTCCCACAGCTTTCATGTGGTATAGCTTTAAATACCCAGGTCTCCTGTAGGTATTGAGCAACCAGAGGTATTTACACACCACCTCATAAGTCCTTTCAGAAGTCAGGCCTAATCTATTTGCTCTCACTGGGTACCATGATGAAACATTCCTACCCAGTGTTGCTCATCATGTCTCCTTACTTCCGGGCTTTGTGAATGTAGACCTTTTCTCAGCCACAGTAGACCTTGGCAAACACCAACTTTTAGTTCAGAGCTTTTGTTGTTTGATGTTGGCTACTTAGTTTTAAAGTAGGGCTGGGTTTGACTTTATCTTTGCAAAGCAGGGACTTTTCTAACTCAGCGTCTAGTGCTTAGGAGTTTGGTAAAAACTCAATTGCACAATAGGTCCAGATCCCATGGAAGGGTTCTTACTCTTCTTCCCATCTGTCTTCATTTATAATTCTTCATTTTTTTAATATAACTTATCTACTTTTATTTTGTTCATATTGGTATTTTTGCCTACATGTGTTTCTGTGTGAGAGTGTTACTGCAAATTTAACTGGCGAGTTGCATACAGATAGTGTAGATTTATCTGAGGCCATACCCTATGGTCTAGGTATTCACTTGCCTGTCTCTTACAATAATGACACACTGTCATTGGAAAGGGAAACTCTGAGATAATGGACCACTGCATCTTTGAACAAACAAATGCATCAAATTTCTAGATATATAAATTATGTGTAAGGGGCTGGATAGATGACTTTTAGTAGTAATGGTGGTTTGCTATTCTTACAGGAGTTTGCTTCCTAATATCCACACGGGCAGCTCAAAACCATCAGTAACGTGAGCTTCAGTATATCTGATGCCCTATTCTGGCATTTCACACACCACACAAGTAGCATACTTACACACACACACACACACACACACACACACACACAAATCAATATAAATCTTTTAAAAAATTATGTGTATATTTTGGTGGCTTGTGTTGTATTATCCTTGTCTCTTAGGTGGAAAATAAGGAAACCTTTTCCTTTTCCTTTTCTCTCTTTTCTTTTTCCTTTTTCTTTTTTCTTTTGAGAAAGGATCTTTGTCATCTAGCCCAGGTTGGCTTTGAACTTGATATATAGCCAAAGCCAAATGTGGTGGTTTGAATAAGAACGTCCCCATAGACTCAGATGTTTGAACACTTGGTACTCAGAGTTCTCTAGAGGAACAGAATTTACAGAACATATATTAGAGGGTTATTAGAATGGCTTACAGCCTCTGGTCCATCTAATTCAATGGCTGTCTACCAATGGAAGGTTAAAAAACCCAGTAGTTGTTCAGTCCTGGAGGCTGGTTACCTCAGCTAGTCTTCAATATACTCCAGAATCTGGAAGAAGTAGGCAGGCTCTGATTCCTGTGAATTAAGAGAGAAGGAAAGCAGGAACTTTCATTGTTCTTCTGAAATGTAATATGCAGTATAGTTCATTACAAGTCTCTTTATGGCAGGATATATGTACTGTATAGCTATGTATTGTAGGCCCTCAATTCTATGCACCCCTTTAATTCTAGTACTTAGAAACAGCATCAGTCAGGTATTTGTGAGTTTTAGGCCAACTGGTCTACATAGCAGGTTCCAAGCCATCAGGGTTCCAAAGTGAGACCTTGTCTCAAAGGAGTGGGAAGTTGGACTTAATCTGTTTGAACGTGAACGTTTAATAGTTATGTTGTTGTGTTAGTTAGGGTTTCTGTTGCTCTGAAGGCAAATCATAGCAATGGCAATTCTTAGAAAGGAAAACATTTAGTTGGACCTGGATTACAATGTCAGAGATTTAGCTCATTATCATCATGGCAATAGGCTGGCATCTAGAGGAGGAGCTGAGAGTTCTACCTCCAGCGGGCAGAAGGAGTGAAGGAAACACACTTCTTCCAACAAGGCCGCAGCAATTCCAACAAGGTCACATTTAGGGTCACTCCCTATGGGCCTATGGGGGCCATTTTCCTTTAAACTACCACAGCTGTTCTTTGGTTATGAGGTTAATCTAGTTTGACCATTCTATGAGCTACTTGAAAATAAATATAAAATTGGTTAATCAGTTACTTAAATAAAGCATTGAAGGTCATCAAGATGGTTAGGAGGAGGAGGTACTTGCTGTCAAGGCTGATGTTCAGCTTGAATTTAATTCCAGGGGTCCAAAGATGGAAGGAGAGAACCAACTTTTGGTGATGGTTTTCTGACCTCTACACACAGGCTGTGGTGGGTATGCATATCCAAACACACATAGAATTCAATAAATTTATAAATAAAATAGTTTATTGAAATTTATACTTCATGTTTTACTTACTTTCTATTCAAATTTAGGATAGCCTTGCCCAGCTGTAAGACTCACTGGTCCTTCTAGTCATCTGCCATAGCTATCAAACAGCCTACTCCCCTGGGGATGACAATCCATCAGAGATGACATAAATGTTGACAGAGGAAAATGATCAAGTCCAGACTTTAGACCTTAGTAAGAGAATTTTGCTGAAGTGACCAGTTTCAACCCTTCCCTAGTCTTTGATAATTTTGTCTCTGATTTGGGCCTCTTGCATGTCTATGTGGACATTTGTAAAACAGCTTACAAGAAGGGAAAAAAACGGAGCTCCGTGTTACCCTTCCACAGCCATTGATGCTGGAACGCTGTGAGGACTAGGCTGGAGGATGAGGGAAGTCACTGGCTAACTTCTGCTATCCAAGAGCAATCTGACCGGAAGGGAAGGCAGAGCATAGCAGGCTATTAGTGTACATTGGAATTCCACAGGATTCCAGAACCATGAGCCGATGGTTTAGTAACTATAACAATGTTATCAAACACAAACATGCAAAGCTTTCTTTTCCAAAATGAGTCTACAAACAGGGATTTCCTCCCCTGGGCTGTTTCCATCAGGGAGAACTCTGATAGGAGAGAAAGTCTAAACAGTGAATGGCAACATAGAATAAGGGCGTGAGGACTCAGCATCGTGTCCTGCATAATCCCTTTCCTTCCAGAGACTGACTAATTTTATGGTTGCAGTGACTCATCTCCACCCCCATGCCTCAGTTTACAAAAACACACTTGTAAGATACCACCACCAAGCCTGATTACAGTTTCATTGACCTCTATCGTTTGTCATGGGGTAGTCACACAAGAAACATAGCAGACAAGATATAAACCTTTCAATATTTCATAACTTTAAAGAAGTGTTTATAAAAGGTCAAAAAGACAGGTAGCACCTCAGTGCTGCAGGTGCCAGTGGAAAGTGTAACAATCGTTACAGAGGTTGGCTTGGCAACTTACATTATGTAATCAGGTAATTATGTAATCCTACCACTAAGCAAATTTGTGCTGGAGGATCTCCTTGAGTTGGTGGCCAGCCTGGGCTATAAAATGAGTTTCTGAGTCCCAAGCCATCCAGGGATGCAGAGCAAGACCCTGTTTCAAAACAAACACAAACCTCCTAATCTATCAATAGAGAAGTAAATA
The DNA here is from genome assembly GCA_019843815.1 of Montemys delectorum. Taxonomy (NCBI): domain Eukaryota; kingdom Metazoa; phylum Chordata; class Mammalia; order Rodentia; family Muridae; genus Montemys; species Montemys delectorum. The sequence continues at coordinate 21,703 of JADRCD010217185.1, forward strand.
AAAGAGGGAGAAAGAAAAGGAGAAAAGGAAAGGAAAAATGAAGAAAGGAATAGAGTGATTATAGACTGGAAAGGGAGGACTTCCTGTGATTGACAGAAGTGTCCCCAGAAGTGTGACAAGCTCCAAATTCTATGCTTATAATGCATGATTATTGTGTTAAATTACCCCTCAATAAAAAAACTTGACTGTCCTGTGTCACTTGGAGTAACACACAGTCCTATCCAAGGCTTAACATGTCTTGCCCCTTGTCTCTCCTGAAACACTTTGCTGGTCTTCCTTGGCTTTCACTGGTCTTCACTTTGCAGAAAGAAATGTGCTAAAGACCTAATCTTGGCATTCTGATTCTGCTGACTCATGCTGATTTGGTGGAAGGACGTGGGCAAGGCTCATAGTTTCTGCTGCTACTGATTCATGTTTGGTATTTGCTATTGGACTGGCCTGCTGGTATCCTGACAATGAAGAGTGAAATCGCCCCTCAAAGAAATACTTCTAAAACAGGTCCACATAACCCTTTTCCTATAAACCTTTTTTATCCATTGTTGAACTAGAAGGGATGTTTAAGTGTTCAAGAACCATGAATAAAGTAGGTTTAGAGAAAAATCTAAGCCTACAGCTAGGTTTCCAGTATCAAGCATGATTTTCCTCTTGTTGAGTGTGTCTTTAGTCAAATTAGAGAGCTGTTAGTTACTGCCAAGGTGTGGGTTATAATGCCCTCTTGATCATTGCTGTGGCTGGTAGGCATCAATTCTGGGCACGACTGTTGGTTGATTCTCTCTTTTGGAAGTTTTCAAGGTGCCTTCTAGTACCATAAAACCTACCCCTCAGGGAGGAGGCTTACAGGTCAGCTCAGCTCAGGGGCCCCTGGATCCTATGTCTCAAGTATGTGGTGTTTCTACACTAGGGAACCTTTGTTCTATCTGTGTTGAAAAACCAAGGGCAATATTGATATCCTGTAATGTGTTGGAGTCTCTTGGTCAACCCTGACCAACTCAGAAGAGGAATTCTCATGCCAGGTATTGGAGTTTCTGTAAGATGGCCTTTGGTTTTTTTTAAGGAGCAGTGCCAGCCCAGATTAGAAAATTTAATTTAAATTATGTTTATTAATACATAAATGTACATGTATTAGTGGTTTTTACTAATAGTATTATTCCTTATCACATTTCATTTTCAGACATGCTTCCTTTATCTTCTGTATGTATCTCCCTCATCTGACTAGAGACCTCTTCCCCGTTTTTCCATTTCCCTTGAAGAATAGAAGAAAAGATCATTTAGTAGAAATATATAGTGTATAAGCTTTTACTTAAAGGGCATGGAAAATTCTCTCTGAAAGGAGCCAAGAATGTAGGCCGGCTAGTTCCAGAAACCAGTCCCTCCACAAAGGCAGACATCTAGGTGTTTCTAGGGAGTGGTCAATTACAAAGTGAATGATAATGACAATGATAAAGCCACATTCTTGAGAATAACTGAGTATGGAGGATGTTTTCCTCATGACCCTGACTCCTGACTCCTCATGACCCTGACTCCTGACTAAAGCATGGGTTGGGTCCCTTTAGAATTTTCCACTGTTTTTATGTTATGTTTCCTTGGTAACTCCCTCACTCCCCTAGTTTGTGGTTTTTCCCTTTAAATACCCCTCACTTCTTGTGCTCAGGGTCGAACTCCTCCCCAGTATATTGGCTTTCCCCCTCCTCCCTCCAATAAACCTCATACTGTTTGCATCAAGATTAGTCTCTTGTGAGTCTTTGGGTGGTCGTGTTCTCCCTGGACTTGAGAGAGGGTCTACCCCCTGGGGAGGGTGGTGTCTTTCACCCTCATCAAATCCATGGTATCCTGTTGTTCTCTTCTCTATTGCTTCCCAAACTTCTGACTCTGGCAATGATCCTTTTTTACTTTCCTGATTTCTGTAGTTCCTCTTAGAGATGTACTCCCATCTGAGAGTCATCTCAGTGCATCAGAAGGATAATAATCAGCAAAATTACTGACAACAGATCCTGAAGGGTTTGTGGGGAAAAGGGAATCTTTGTTCACTCTTGATGGGATTGCAAACTCTCAAAATCAGTATAGAGAATTAAAAAAATTCTAAAAATAAATCTACCATATGACCTACCTCTACTCCTTGGCATAGGTCCAAAGGACCCGACATCCTACTCCAGAGATACTTGCTCAGCCAAGTTCATTGTTGTTCTAGTCCCAATAGCTAGAAAATGAAAGCAATGTAAACATCTTTCAGCCAACACATCCATAACAAAATGTGGTACATATCCACTGTGGAATATGATTCAGCTGTATGAAAAAATGAAATTAGGATGTTTGCACGTAAGTCTATTTCCCTATTGACAAACCTAGATGAACGACATTTGGTAATTTTTACATAAAAAGGTTTCTCTAACTTAACATGGTCTTCTGTAAATACTCCAATTTCCCTGTTTCTTGGATTCATGTTGTATAATGGGCCTATTGGACTGCATACTCCATGCCTTTCCCTTTGAAGACTTCCCTTTGAATTATACCAAAAGTTTAATTCCCAATAAATCATCATCGACATCTCAGCTACTGCGAATAAAAACTTGATGGTAGACACCAGGAATACTTTTGAAGCCTGGAATTTTAGGGGCCAGGTTCTCTAGACAGAATTCTGTGCCCCTCAGGGCTATGCTTGAACAAAGAGCCTTATGACCCTGTGCATAAATGTGAGGAGAACCTGACATAGAGACAGGAGTCCATCAGGGAAGATGACCTCAGGGCACTAAGTCTGCGTAAAGCAGGGCAACCTTGTGCAGGTCTCTGTCATGCTCCGTTCCACCTTGGCTCCAAAAGGAGCAGCTCTTGCTCTCAGCTAATCCTGGGGACCTGACTAGAAGCTCTTCAGGCACTGGTTCAGTCTTCTGCACATTTCAGTACATTTTATACTGAATTCCTTGTTAGACGTTTCCATGTCAGCTCTCTTGAGTCACCCCTACACAGCCTAGGTTTGCTGTGTGAGTGGTTCATGGTCTGGGCACACCCTGTTCTGTACTACTACTTAGCTTTCCTGTCAATATGCCTGAGGCAGTGTGCACTATGGAGAGAAAAGGTGGAGACGTTTACCTTTCAGAAAGAAGTCACCCAACTCATGTCCCTTATCATCAATACTTTCTATTCATCAAACAAGGAAAATTTCCTTAGGGAAATGATCTCTAATGCTTCTGAAGCTTTGGATAAGATTTAGTATGGGAGTCTAAGGGACCCTTCCAAGTTAGACAGAAGAAAAGAGCTGAAAATTGACAACATCCCTAACCCTCAGGAGTACATGCTGACTTTGGAAGACACAGGCATTGGTATGACCAAGGCTGACCTCATAAATAACTTGGAAACCACTGTTAAGTTTGGTACAAAGGAAACCATGGAGGCTGTCCAGGCTGGTGCAGACATTTCCATGATTGTACAGTTCAGTGTTAGATTCTATTTAGACTATCTAGTGGCAGAGAAAATGATGGTGATCACAAAACACCATGACGATGAGCAGTATGCCTGGAAGCCTTCTGCTGGTGGATCATTCACAGTTCATGCAGACCACAATGAGCCTATTGGCTAGGGTACCAAAGTGATCCTTCACCTCAAAGAAGACCAAAGATAATATTTAGAGGAGAGGAGGATCAAGGAGGTAGGGAAGAAAATCTTGCAGTTCATAGTTCATAGGCTATGCTATTACCCTCTACTTGGAGAAACACAAGAGAAGGAAATCAATGATGACGAGGCAGAGGGAGAAAAAGGTAAAAAAGAGGAGGAAGATAATAGTGATGTGGAGAAGCCTAAGGTTGAAGATGTGGGATCAGAGAAGGATGATAGTGGTAAAGATAATAAAAAGACAACAAAGAAGACTAAGAATAAATACATCGATAAGGAAGAGACAAATAAGACGAAGCCTATTAGGACCAGAAACCCAGATGACACCACACAAGAGGAATATGGTGAATTCTATAAGAGCCTTGTGATTGGGAAGAACACTTGGCAGTTAAGCACTTTCATGTAGAGAGTCAAATGGGATTCAGGGCATCACTTTTCATCCCATAGTTAGCCCCCATTGACCTTTTTTAGAACAACAGGAAGAACATCAAACTGTGTATCTATCATGTGTTCATCATGGATAGCTGTCATAAGCTGGTACCTCCATACATCAACTTTATCCATGTTGTGGTTGACTCTGAGTATCTGCTTATGAATATCTCCCAAGAAATGTTCCAGCAGAGCAAGACCCTGAAGTCCTCTGCAAAACAAAAAAACAAAAAAACAAACAAACAAAAAAAAACAAAAAACAAAAAAAAAAAAAAAAAAAACAAAAAACAAAAAACAAAAAACCAAACCATTGTGAATAAATGCCTTGAGCTCTTCTCTGAGTTGACTGAAGACAGAAAACTATGTGAAATTTTATGAGGTGTTCTCCAAGAATTTAAAGCTTGAAATCCTTGAAGATTCCACTGACCATTGTCACCTCTCAGTCTGGAGAGACGATGACTTCCCTGTCAGAGTATGTGTCTCAAAGGAAGGAGACACAACTCCATCTACTATATCACTGGAAAGCAAAGAGCAGGTGGCCACCCCTACCTTTGTGAAGTGTGTGGGGGAAGTGGGGTGTTGAAAAGGTGCATATGACTGAACTTATTGAGGAGTATTATGTATAGCAGTTCACGGGATGGAAAGAGCCAGATCTCAGTGACTCAGGAGGTCCTGGAGCTACAAGGGGATGAGGAAGAGAAGAAGAAGACGATGGAGGAGAGCAAGGCAAAGTTTGAGACTCTGCAAGCTCACGAAGGAGATCTTGGACAAGGAGGTCGAAGAGTGACAATCTTCAATAGTTTCTTCACTCTGCTGCACTGTGACAAGCACCCACAGCTGGACAGTCAATATGGAGTGGACCATGAAGGCCTGGGAACTAACTCTATAATGGACTGAATGGTGGGCAAACCCACCTAGAGATCAATCCTGACCGCCCCATTATGGAGACCTGTAGGACTGTGAGCTGTGCACAGCCTGGTCCCCAGTCGAGCACAGGCCTTGAACCCCGGTGATGTGGTTGGCCAGGGACTTCCGCCCGCATGGCACAGTAGATGTTTGGCCATGCCTCCTGGGCCCCTGTGTGTGGCCATCAATCCTGTAGGCAATGCCCTAAGCTCCTGGTATTCTGTCTGGACTCCACCCCCACAGTTACCTGGCAATACTACAAAAGGAGCTGCTTGTGTCCTCTCTCTTGCTCCCTCTCTTTCCCCTCCCTTCCCCTCCTCTCTCCACATGACCATGGGGGTCCTCTACTTCTCTACACTTCTTCCTCTCTCTGTCTTTCTACAATAAACACCTTAAAACCATGGGCTACCTGTTCTTCTCAGGATCCACGTGCTGGAGCAATGGAGCAGGTCTTCCTCTACCTCCTGCCTGGAGGCCTCCCTACACTTCACCCAGGGCCGACCAGCCAAGCCAAGCTGTTCGCCACCAAGCCTCCTGCCCAAGCAAGCCTAGGGTTCTTGTGCCCCGTGGTAACCAGTCAGATATCTCTCCTCCCTGCCCATTTCCCTTTGTCGCCCAGAGTCTGCCTGAAAGTCCCCACTCTGCTCTCTGCTCTTCCTAGACCTCCAGCGGCGTCTGAGGTGTCCAAGACTGAGAACCTCACATCCCTGGCCTCTGTGCAGTCCAGGAACACCAGAACTGGCTCCTCCGCACCACTCAGTGAGTCTGAGCCTGACTCTGGCAGTTCCCTGGGGACCTCGAACTGTGCCATCCCCACCCCTGGAGCGGGGTCCTGTGGCTTCTCACAGCCCAGCACCCGCCTGGCAGCCCCGGAGGGGTGCACAACAGTCAAACTTCCCTTGGCCCGCCTTGCCCAGAGGCCCTAGCCCCTAGCGGACCCAGGACCCCATTTTTGACCCACAGAGACCCTGCAGCAGAGCCAGACAAAAATGACAAAGCTGTCAAAGACCTGGTGGTGCTACTGTTTGAAATTACTTTGCTCTCCTCTGGCTTCTCATTTGAAGATCCTCAAACCCTAACTCTTAGCTCAGCAATGATGGAGGTAAAATCCTTTGGTGATGAAGTACAGCCTTATTACAATGAACTCCAATGTCTAAAAATCGTTCTTATTTTGGGCTTGTACCACAGTAAGAGCCAAGATTTTAAGCTTTACTAAAAGCAAAACAAAACAAAACAAACAAACAAAAAGACTTTATCTATTCGTTTAAAAAAATACTAGTAGTGATGTATTATTTTAAAATATACAGTTAATATGTTTGGAGTTATTTAAAATTTATATTGAGAAAAACGTATGTATTTTTAATATTACTGTAGACAAGCATCTACATAAGGCTGTTCAATTGATTGCTGTTTTTATCAAACAATTTTTATAATACTCATTTTTACTGTAATATTTTATACATTTTAAAGAATATGACAAAATAAAAAAAGAAATATATTGCAGGTATTGAAGGCGGTGTCTCTGGGAAGAGTTGGGGTACAAAAGAGAAACAAGAATATGATAAAATTCTATTTACTTAAAATATGTTTTTAAATGTTAACAAATTCAGATAAAATAAAATCATGTATCTTTTCTTATCCTAATGCAATAAAACTCAAATCAATAAAAAATAAAAAGCTCCTCAAATCCACTCCACTACATCTACCCCATGATCAAACTAGGCCTGTGGGATTGATGGAGACGAGGTGACGGTGGAGGACCCCAGTGCTGATGTTTCTGATGAGATCTCCCCACTGGAGGGTGATGTGGATGCCTGTCACACGAACGGAGTAGATTAACGGCCCCTCTTGGAAGCCCGTGCCTTCTGTGTAGTTTCTCTGTGGCTCCTCTAGCAGCCTTGACTGACCCTGACTCACCTGACTCTCTGCTCAAGTCTCTTCTATCCTGTCCTTGTGCCTTAAGGCAGAAAGATATCTTTCCACAGAATAGCAGGGTTGAGTATTGCATATTGTGTTTGTTTGTTTGTTTGTTTTAGTTTGCTTTGAAATTCAAAGTATTCAACAACAACAAACAATAATAATAACAATGCCTCCATGTCATTAGATTAAAAAAAAGTACAGATCAAAAATACTTGAAGCCTGTATCTCATCACTGGGGAAGCTAAGGCAGAAGGATTGGCATGAGTTCAAAACCAGCCTGGGCTACAGAGCAAGACTGTCTCCAAAACGAAATCAAACCAAACCAAAGCATAACTGTAAGAGAAAAAAAATCACCTCTATAGAAAACACGGCCATTTTTTTTTGTCTTAGTCACTAAAAAAAAATATAGCTCAGCATCTTTTTACTACCATTTACATTGCTGAGGTATTATAAGAAATAAATACCTTGTATAAGTAAATATCTATGTGAGTTCTTTGCTCACATAAGAACAAAAAAAAAAATAGCCTCCTGTTTGGAGTTGGCTAGAGGAGTGAGTGGGAGGAGTGAGCAGGAAAAGCAGACACTCAGAGACATGTGTGTGTTAGAAAAGATCTCAGGCTGACCTCAGATTCTTGATCCTTCTTCCATCTCTCAAGTGCTCCGCATATTTATAGGCATATGTGACAATGTCTGACTTTTATGACTGCTATAAATTTTCCTGATCTCTTGGTCAACAGCTCTGTATAAAGATA
>JADRCD010217186.1:0-17510 GCA_019843815.1 Montemys delectorum
TTTTTTTTTGTTTTTGTTGTTTTTTTTTTGAGACAGGGTTTCTCTGTCAGGACAGCCCTGGCTGTCCTGGAACTCACTCTGTAGACCAGGCTGGCCTTGAACTCAGAAATCTACCTGCATCTGCCTCCGAAGTGCTGGGATTAAAGGCATGCGCCACCACTGCCTGGTTTTTGTTTTAAATAAAATTACCTACTAGTTTATTATAAAGGATGTGTATATGTGTGGGTATGTGCTGGGGACAGTACCCTAGACTTCTCATTGAACTATATCTTTAACCCCCAGCAAATAACTTCATTCATTCATTCATTCATTCATTCATTTATATACAGGTTTTCAATGTGTATCTCTGGCTAGCCGAATTCAGTCTGTAGATCAAGATGGCCTCAAAGAAGGTAGAGAGCCACTGCCTCTGCCTCCCCAGTGCTGGGATTAAAGGTGTGCACCATCAAGCTAGCAAACATATTATTCTTAAAGACTACGAATATACAGCCAAATAAACAAAGAATGCACAAGGAAATGAGCCCAGAGCTTCCATGTACTCTTAAGGCCCAACATCCTCCAAGACTCTCCTGTGTACAGATATCTGGCAGCCTTCCGAGCTGTCCTTTTGTTACATAAGCATGTAACAAATCATGGGTGTTACTGATAAATCTGAGAGTCCCACTCTCTAATTCTGTTTAGGTTTTTTTTTTTCTTTTTTCTTTTTTTTTGGTTTTTTGAGACAGGGTTTCTCTGTATAGCCCTGGTTGTCCTGGAATTCACTCTGTAGACCAGGTTGGCCTGGAACTCTGAAATCCGCCTGCCTCTGCCTCCCAAGTGCTGGGACTAAAGGCCTTCACCCTCATGCTGGGCTCTGTTTAGGTTTTTCCTCCACCTACCCTAGTACTACCCAAGGGACTAAGCCAGCAGTCAGCATTAGAACAGGTGTTTTCTATGCCAGGAAGTAAGACTATAACCAAATATATATTTCATAATGTCACTACCACAGACAAAGTTGCCCACAGCTGGGAGCTTAACAAATTAGTAGAATGGGAAAGTAGGGCTGCATACAGCTACATGAAGGGACCTATCAGCATAGGGGGCTGTAGGTTCAAGCCCCAGCACTACCACAGAGAAGAGAGAATGGAAAACTCCATGTTCCCAAAGCGAATGTAGCAGGTAACCAGGTGTGGTGGTTTGAACCAGAATAGACCCCATAGGCTCATAAACTTGAATTCTCTCTCTGCCTTTAGATGGACTTCTAGCTCTCAGCCACCGCTCCATGCTTGCCACCATGCTACCCAACGTGATGACAAAGGATTAAACCTCCAAAACTGTTAAAAAAAAAAAAAGCCAAGGCCACCCTGTTCTACAGAGCAAGTTCCAGGTCAACCATGGATGTTATTCTGAGAAACCCTTCCTTGAAAAACCAAAATAAGGATAGCCTTGGTCATGGTGTCTCTTCTCAGTAGAACATAGACTAAGACACAGGAAACGGTCAAGTCATTCTTTGAGCACATTCTGAAAGGCAGGCCACACGTAGCCAGTGATCCAGCTAAACAAAGGTCAGAGCCAGCCCTCCAACGTCCTGGGCCTCAAGACATCCTGCCTATATGAAGCTTTCTCTGGGCTTGGCCAGCTGCCCATCAATCACTTTTCCTTATTTTACCCCCAAGCACCCTGATTCATTCATCAATAAGCATAAATTACAACTTTGGATCAAAGCACTCACTCAGCAAAACACTGTATTGAGCACCATGTACTAGACACCGTTTGGAATACCAGAGAACTACAGTAAATATCACACAGCCCTTGAAGCTTACATTCCAAAATCAAAAGAGTTTGCATGTTACTGAGAAAGTAAGTGGAAGTGAGGGAAGGGCAGTTCAGTGGTAGAGCCCTTGCCTAGTATTTGTGAGGGGCTGGTTTTAATCTCTAGCACCACAAAAAATAAAATAATAGAGAAGGCTAGATGCTGTGGCACACCTAGGATTTAGTACTTGGGGAGGCAGGAAGATCAGGAGTTCAAGGCCATTCTCAATTACTAAAGGGGCTAAGGCCAGCCTGGCCTACACAAGACCCTGTATGAAAAACACCAAAACACCCACACGAACCACCAGGAAAGGGGCGAGGAGGAAGGTGGGGTTTGATAGATTTCTTTTTTTTTGGGGGGGGGGCGATAGAGGAGGAGTACAGTTTACAGTAGAATGATTAAAGGTGTTATATGTAAAGAAATTAAAGCTGGCGGTGGTGGCGCGCACACCTTTAAGCCCAGTGCTTGGGAGGCAGATGCAGGTGGATTTGAGTTCGAGGCCAGCCTGGTCTACGGAGTGAGGTCCAGGACAGCCAGGGCTATACAGAGAAACTCTGTCTCAAAAAAAACAAAAAAACAGACGGAGCCAAGCAAACCATCGAGGGAAGAGCATTCCTACAAAGGGAATGCACAATGTGAATGAAGGCTCATGGGAGGAACTGCAAGGCCAGTGGGGCTATAGTTAGAGCAGAGGAGAAAAGATAACCAGAGACTCAGGTCACAAAGGACATTCTAATTACTGTTGAAGTATGAGTGACCAGGAGGGTCCCTGGAAGGTTTCTAGTAGCTAAAAAAAAAAAAAAAAAAAAAGTACACCAAGCTGCTTTTGACAGGAACAGGGTTTAAGTATAAGGCCTGATATTTGAGAGCTCAAAGAATGACAACACTGAGAGGTAGTCTCCTCAGACCAAATAAGCTAGCTCAAGCCAAATTAAAGTATAAAGGCAGGTTTATTAGGGGCAGCTCTCTAGCGCGTTCACCGGTCCCAAAGAAGGGACGTCGCCTTGCAGACAGGGAGAGACAGAGGGGTGGTGGAAGAGAAAGGAAAGGGGAGCTCACATATGCAGGGAGAGAGAAATGCAGACAGAGGGAGGGAGGAGGAGTGTGGGTGAGAGGGAGAGGGAGGGAAGGGGCAGGAAGAGGACCAAAATGTCTGGATTATAAGTGAAGAGGTTCAGGGGAGACATCCCAGCCCCCCGGACTGGAAACTTCAAATAGGGACTCAGGGATGCTGAGAGAACCTGGAGGCCATGTCCGCTTTGGTAGGTTAACTAGGCACCTCACCAGCTGTCACGGGCCAGAAACCCACCACACACGAAGATGAGTAAAAATCTACCTGGAATTCAGCCACCCCTTACAGTTCTACGATGGGACAATGAGATTAAAAACGCGGTGGCAGTAGGGCTCCAGGTGGAAGGGAGGCACAATCTCAGTCCGTGGGAGCAGGACACACAGACACACACAAGCCCTTCCCCAATCACTTTAAAGAATGACTAACCAAAGCAAAACAGGGATGGTAATGAGCTATCCAAGGTCAGCAGACGGCCTGCGAGGGAGCAGACACAAACGGTCAATACACAAACGCCCTGTCCTCCTGGGCGGCCGCGTGGTAGACGTCCTCAGGTGCACAGCCATCCATCGACCCAGCAAGGCGTCAGCAGTGACTCACGCCAGCTTCCCGCGCGGACGTGGGCCGACTGGGTAGGCAGCGATGGACTGCGCGGCCCCGCCCAGCACGCCAGACGGCTTCCCACCGCCTCCAGGTGAGATGGATGCCAACGTGAGGCGCCATCGCGGAGAGGCAGCTGTGGCTAGTGTTCACTCTAGGCCTCAGTTTCCCCAAACGTACAAGGGGCAGCGACGCCCGGCGCCCCATCCCCCAAGGCCGGGCGCAGCGAGATCAAAAGGGTAGGAACGAGGCGATCGCATCGCCCAGGCAAGTGACAGGAAGAGCGTGAGGGCCCGACTCACCACAAACTAGCGGCACCGCCGCGTGGGGGGACGGAACGCGCGCGTCGGTCACTGCTAGAGAACCCGCGTGAGGGCCAGGCCGGTCACCGCGCCTCCGTACGGCGGGCCCAGTGATCAGTCTGCCTGCCTATCCTCGCTGCCGCGGCTCTTCCTCTAGCTTGTGCACACCACCTGCTCCACGATCCGCGGCGATTATGGCGGCGGAGGAGGATTTTTGAAAGCCGGCAGTTTCTTTCCTTCGATTTGATTTGTTCAAGCCGGAACGGGGTTTTGCCGGGCCGGCTTGCGGGGCCTACTGGGAAAGGAAGTCCCGCCCTCCATCGCGGGCATGGCGGGATGCGCGCGACGAACTACGATTCCCAGGATGCACCGTGCTTGGAGTTCCCAAACCTCCTCTCCGCCCGCCCTCTCGGCTTCTGGCTCTTTCTCTACAGGACTCTGTGGGATGGTATTTGACAGGAGCGCCCGAAGACTACAAATCCCGGCAGACCACGCCGCGAAATAGCCGCACCCTCCCGTAGAGGTGAATGCGCACGCTCATTCACGCAACTTTATTGACAAAGGCGACACCGTGAAAGGCTCGTCTCTGGGTCTCTTCAGCATTAATAAGGATCTTCTTGCTAAAAGAAATGACTTTTTTAAAAAAAAATCTAATTCCCCTGAAACTGAAAGGAAACTCCAAAGATAATTTAAAAAATGGAGAAAGTCATTTTGTAATAAGAGACAAATTCCAGGCATAGCCTTAACCAACCAACCATCGTCATATTAACATCAATAACAGAACAAACACAACCATCATAGCCTCATGGCGTGGCGCACTGAGGACACAGCAGCGTGGCTGTCCATTCTTCAAATGCATAAGATGAATCAAATCAGAGAGAGAGAGAGGGAGGGAGGGAGGGAGGGAGGGAGAGAGTCAGACAAAACCCAAGACCATCTTCCAGAATAACTGGTCTGTATTGTTCCAAAATCTTGTGTGCCATGCAAAATGAAGAATGTTACTGCTTAAAGACTATGGAAAACAGTTGTTCTGGGGAATAGTTCAATGACAAGTGTATGCATTGGGTTCATCTCCAGCCCTGAAAAATAAACCAATAAATATGAAAAAGGCGTGTTTAATAAGTGAAATACCCCCAGGCGGAGGCAAGCAGATTTCTGAGTTCGAGGCCAGCCTGGTCTACAGAGTGAGTTCCAGGACAGCCAAGGCTACACAGAGAAACACTGTCTCGGAGGAAAAAAAAAAAGTGAAATAACTGGGCCTGGCTTTCATCTTCCACTGGGCAACAGAAATTTTCAAAAAAGGACAATACTAAAATAATTAGCAAAATGTGTCTGTATAGTAAATGTTAGTATCAATATATTGAGGTTTTTTTTTTTATTGTACTGTGGAGTATGTGTGATAGTATGAAATAAAATAAGAGCCGTCTTTTTACCCTCTTCCTGGCATGTATTTCTAAAGTCCTTGGCATTTACCCAACCATTGTATGCTGCAAAAATCAGTGAATGCTGGGTGTGTGGGAAAAAACTCTAAATGGAATCATTGTCTGTCTGATCGTTGAGTGAGAGGTTGGGGGACATGTATGTTCCTCTATATTTTCTTTCTCTTTTGGAGAAAACTGTTGAAATGATTAGAGATGAATGAACATGATGTTTAAAACTTATTCTCAAAGAATATTTTGTTTTTCAGCTAGACAGTGGTGGCACACGCCTTTAATCCCAGCACTTGGGAGGCAGAGGCAGGCAAATTTCTGAGTTCGAGGCCAACCTGGTCTACAGAGTGAGTTCCAGGACAGCCAGGGCTACACAGAGAAACCCTGTCTTGAAAAAACAAAAACAAAAACAAAAAACAAAACAAAACAAAAAAGAATATTTTTTTTCAAGACTGTGTGGAGTAGGGCTGGAGTAGGGTTTGACTCAGCTGGTAAGATGCTCTTCCAGCACCCACATGGCAGTTCACTGAACTCTGTAACTACAGTTGCAGGAGATCCAAAGCCTTCTTCTGGCCTCTGTATGCACTGCATACATGTAGGGTACAAACGTACCTGCAGGCAGAAACATATATATACTTTTTTTTTTCCAGCCCTCAATCTATATACTTTAAACAGGGTTTCTCTGTGTAGCTCTGGCAGTTCTAGAACTTTCTCTGTAGACCACACTGGCCTAGAACTTGGATATCCACCTGCGTTTGCCTCCCGAGTGCTGGGATTAAAAGTAAGCACCACCATGACCAGGGTAGCTTTTTTGACCATTAGATAAAAGAAAATGTTAGTTATAATTGCTTCAAGTCCTCTCCAAGGGCAGTATGTGCTCTCAACGTCGGAGCTATCTCTCTAGTATGCATGAAGGTTTTTTTTTTTTTTTTTGATGGAAGGTGTGTATATTATTTACTTTTAGAGAAGATCAATCTTACTACATACTCCAAGCTGGCCTAGAACTTATGATCTCTTGACTTAGCCTCCCAAGTGCTGGGATGAACACATTGTAATACATTGAGAACTGAAATTGTTATTAATGCCTTCATTTTATTTATTGTGTTACAGTTGTCTGTCACTAGCTGATGTTGTGGTTGAGGTCATGATCCTCTCTTTTACAAGGTTTGTTATGGTAAGTGTATGGGTGTTTTCCACAAACTGCCATATGGGCGCAGGGAATTGAACCCTGGTCCCTCTGGAAGAGAAGCAAGTGCTCTTAAATACTGAGCACTATATTCAGCCTCTTCAAAAAATTAAATTGTACTATTCTATGTATATTAGTGTATTGTTTACGTGTACATCTGTGTATTTCTTGTACCTTGTGCCCATGGAAACCGGAGAGGGTGTCAAATCCCCTGGATATTGTGTTATAGACAGGTGTGAACCAATATGTGATTGCTGGATATTGAAACCAGGTTCTCTAGAGGAGTATCCAGTGCTCTTAAGCACTGAGCCATCTCTCCAGCCCTTCTCCACTATTTTATTTCATTTAATGTATTTATTTATTATATGTGAGTACACTGTAGCTGTCTTCAGACACACCAGAAGAGGGCTTCAGATCTCATTGCAGTGGCTGTGAGCCACCATGTGGTTGCTGGGAATTGAACTCAGGATCTTTGAAAGAGCAGTCAGTGCTCTTAACTGCTGAGCCATCTCTCCACCCCCATCCTTCACTATTTTTTTTCAAAGATTTATTTTATTTATTTTTATGTGTATGAGTACACTATAGCTGTACAGATGGCCGTGAGCCATCATGTGTGTGGCTGCTGTTGAACTCAGGACCTCTGCTGTCCCCACTCGCTCAGGCCCCGCTCACTCTGGTGGCATAATTTACTGCAGCTGTCTTCAGACACAACAGAAGAGGGCATCCAATCTCATTATGGATGGATGAGCCACCATGTAGTTGCTGTGATCCGAACTCAGGACCTTTGGAAGAGCAGTCAGTGCTCCAGCACTCTGGAGGCAGATTTCTGAGTTTGAGGCCAGCCTGGTCTACAGAGTGAGTTCCAGGACAGCCAGGGCTACACAGAGAAACCCTGTCTCGAAAAAAACTAAAGAAAAAAAAAAAAACTTGGGAATAAAAGGTTTGGTTTCCCACAGAAGCAGAGTGGGCTCCTCAGAGGAAGCTACTGGCAATGGGCGTTCATCCTCTACAGCTCTGACAAAGGGAGGACAAAGTGAGAATAAACTTGAAGCTGAGCTGGTTCCTGGAATTTCCTCAAAGCCTCACCAGATATAGTGAGACTAACATGGCAGCCAATCAGAAATTCACCTATTTAACATCACAGGCACCTAACAATGAAGTTTTAGATTACCTAACCCTAGCTAGAATCCCCCTAGTTCCCTATAAAAAGGCTTGCAGGAGAACCTTGGGCAAAGTCAATTTTTCAGTCACTTATGGCAGCTGAGCCACTCCCAAGGATTAGCAAGAATGGGGCCCTTAGTGCACATCTCTGCTAGCCCAGAAGATTAGAATAGTTGGGTGTTTACTAAGGATGGGCAGGACCTTGAGCCTGGGTGGGGGAGCGGGGAGAGAGTGCTGCAGCAAGCATTGGACCCGCTACCCTCCTGTGGTCCTCAGCCCTTTGTGGTCCTCCCGGCTGGGCCTTGTGAGGGCCTGAGTGCTTGGATCCCAAGGGTGCGGCGCTGGACCTGAGGAAGTGGCTACTGCTTTAGACCCAGTGTGTTTCAGATGGCCTCAGATGTACCTTGACTGCTGAGCTGCCAGATTTTTCTTTTTCATTTGTAATGACCATAAAGGTCTGATGTTTAGTTTTTAAGAATATACACTCAGATACAACACTCTCTTGTGTCCGAGTCTGTGTGTGCCATTTTTTTCTCCGCCGATGTCTTGCTGACCTGTACCAGAGCCCTGTTTTTCCCTCAGGTTGAGGGGCCAAGGCTGGCCAGCCCGTGACACTCACATACATAAAATAAAAAATAAATCTTTTAAAAAAAAATAGCCTTCTCTACACAGTAACTTCCAGGACAGCCAAAGCTACACAGTGAGACCCTATCTCAACAAAACATGCTATTGATTGAATATTAAGTCATCTTGAAATTGTCTGTGTCCAAAGAATTAGTCCATCACTTTTTGTTTTGTTTTGTTTTTTGGTTTTTCAAGATAGAGTTTCTCTGTGTAGCCCTGGCTGTCCTGAAACTCACTCTGTAGACCAGGCTGGCCTCGAACACAGAAATCCGCCTGCCTCTACCTCCCAAGTGCTGGGATTAAAGGCTAAAGACGTTCACCACCACTGCCCAGCGAGTCCATCACTTTTTAGGCAAATTCTCAGGTCAAGGGCAAAATAGCAGCAGCCTTGATATCACAGGAATGGCCTCCATCCCCATCGCTAGCTAGTGTTGTTCTCTTCTGAAACCTCTGGAGCATACCATCCACAGTCCACACTGCTGTCAGTGTTGTAAACTTGGTTCAACCCAGAGAACACAGATTGACAATAGATGGTTGTAATAACATGAGGTTTATTGATCCACATATGTCAGGTTGCCCACCCTCACAGGGGGGATCAACCTCGAACACAGAAAGCACACATCTTTTATACCTTATAGAGGGCAGATTCTGCAACAGGGCTAGCTGGCTTACTCTGGTTGATGGAACACAGGACAAAGGATCTCATGAGGCATAGGTTGGCTTGCTCAAGCAGCTGTTCTTGGTTTAGTCAGCCAACTTCCCTATTCAGCTCTGCACCTGGCCTTGAAAAATTCCTGGGAAGGGGGTGAGTAACTAGGTGGTAAGGGAGGATTGTCATCACCAAGGTCAGGGTGACAGTTTGTGGTCTTTTTCGAAATTCACCACCAAAAGGGGTTGGGGGTTCTTTTGAGAATTGCTAATCTTGTTTTCATGGACCTTAACGTCATTGTGACCACCAGTTACTTTTGTTTTGGCCTTACTTAGCTTAGTCAGAATGGCCTGGTCATTCTGTCTCAACATTCTGATCACCAGAACTTTGTTTTTTACAACATGTCCTTGGGTATCCCTGGAACACAACTTCTCAGTGTTTGAAGCTGCTGCTTACAGGAACTGGAATATGGTTCTCTTATTCTACTGTGAAACTTTATTTCTACATTCCCAGAACTCTGTTTTTCACTTTATTACTTCATTCCCCCCTTTTCCTATTGAATAATTTTAATCTTTTTTTTTTTTTTTTTTTTGAGACAGGGTTTGTCTGTGTAGCCCTGGCTGTCCTGGACCTCACTCTGTAGACCAGGCTGGCCTCGAACTCAGAAATCTGCCTGCCTCTGAATAATTTTAATCTTAAAATCATAAATCGGTCTCATCACTAGTGATGGGCCTATATTGCTGTCTTAACATCATTATCTGCACTGTATTAATAGTTCCCTAAAAAAGCAACCAAGTGATTAAATGCAGGGGTCAAAGGTATGTAATAATAAGAGTATAATGAATGGTCCTAAAAGAGTAGAGACCAAAGTTGTGAACCAAGGGGAGGAATTGAACTAAGTTTCACACCAACTTTATCTTTGAGCTTTCTCTTTTCTTAGCTAAATTGTCCTTAACTCTTCCTGAGTGGTCTATATAAAAACATTTTTCTCTAATGTAGCACACAGACTTCCTTCTTTAAGGAATAGCAGGTCTAATCCTCTCCTTTTTTTTTTCTTTCCGGGACAGGGGTTCTCTATACAGCCCTGGCTGTCCTGGAACTCACTCTGTAGACCAGGCTGGCCTCGAACTCAGAAATCCTCCTGCCTCTGTCTCCCAAGTGCTGAGATTAAAGGCGTGAGCCACCATCGCCCAGCTCCTCTCCTGTTTTAAAGAACTACCTCTGAGAGGAAGGACAGGGATTCTTGGAGGTCAGCTAAAGTATTTTTTATTCTTTCTATATTTAAATCAATAGCAGTTCTCAGTTCTCCATAAGTCTTATGCTCTAAGGCAATAGCAGATGATCCTGTAGCTGTCCCTGCAGCTCTTAAACTTAGTCCCAATATAAGTGCTAAGGTAACCCCTAAGTCTCTCTTTTGTGTCTTACTAAATTTCTAGCATGAGGATCCCAGTAATCTAGCACATCTTCACAAGGGTGATATAACAATGTGGGTTGGCTAGGAGATTATATAGTTTTTCAACTCTATCAGAAATCCAAGAATGACTGAATAATAGAGAATAGATGGAAAGCCTAACATGGCTTCCAAAAATATTGCCAATTGATAGAGACTACTGGACACCTGGACAGTCCTTTCTTCAAAATGTTGGAGCATCAGTCTTCAGCCTTCTGGCCCGTGAATGTCTGACGAACAAGAGAAAAAGGAACATTAAGGACCTGCCTACTCTGTCTCGGCAGATATAAGCTGTCCTAGGTCTATGTGTCCTTTTTTGGACAGGATTCTCTGCAGATGAGGAGGCAACTTTTGCCTAGTGGCTGTATCGCCACAACGGGAGCAACTCCAATGATGCTCAATTTCTTCTTTGAGTGTGAGAAAAGGGTGCTGTCAGGAGCAGACAAGTCTCTAGCCAAATAATAAATAATATCAAATGTTACATTCTGTGGGTTTCTGATGTTTTTGAAAACCAACTATGTAAAGTAATCTGGACTGTGGTCTGTTAACTACTCTGTTATTTTTAATTAAAATCTTGAAAACATCCTAACAATAAACTCAGAGACATGAATTTGTTAACTTGGCCCTAAACTCACTGATCTAAACATCTCATCAGATCTGTCTATAATAACAGTAACAGAAGAATTGGGTCTAAGCCCTGTCTACTAAGGGAAATAGAAGAATTACTTATAAGCCTACTGACAACCAGAAATTTCTTAAGTAGATACAGAAAACTTCACCTTTGGTCTTGAAGTATGCACAACAGAACTGTATTAGCACTGGCTGTTCTTCCAGAGGTCCTGAGTTCAATTCCCAGCAACCACATGGTGGCTCACAACCATCTATAATGAGATCTGGTGCCCTCTTCTGGCCTGAAGAAAGAAAGAAAGAGCAGGGCAGTGGTGGTGTAGGCTTTTAATCCCAGCACTTGGGAGGCAGAGGCAGGCAGATTTCTGAGTTCGAGGCCAGCCTGGTCTACAGAGTGAGTTTCAGGACAGCCAGGGCTACACAGAGAAACTGTTTTGAAAAACCAAAAATAAATAAATAAATAAATAGATAGATAAATAAATAAATAAATAAATCTTTTTAAAAATGAATGAATAAGCAAATCCCCAGGGAGGTCTCTAGAGCCTTAACCAATTGTAGAATTAGTCAGACTCCTAGAGATAGAGCTAATCAATCAAGGTAAAAGGGCACATACTCATCCCTGGAATTCTTCTGCAAATAAAAGCCGGGCCTGCAAGCCCACTAGGTGTCTCTATTCTCAAATGGGGAGACCCTTGAGTCCAGGAAATTAAGCTGAATAAATGTCCTTTGCTCTTGCATATGATTCCAGTGTGGGGTATCATTCTTTGGCAACTTTTGGACCCTCACAGTAGGTAAAAACAATCCCCCATAGAGCTTCTATGGTAAGAGATTTAATATATTGAGGCTGGAGTGATGGCTCCACAGTTAAGAGCACGGGCAGTTCTTCCGAAGGATCTGGGTTCAATTCCCAGCATCCACATTATAGCTCACAACTGTCGGTAACTCCAGTTCCAGGAGATCTGATACCCTCGCACAGACAGATATACATGCAGGCAAAACACCAAAGCACATTAAACAAACAAACAAACACACATGGACTTGATACATGCTTCTGTTTGCTCAGGATAATAGGTCATGGCTGTTAATACTCTCTGAGCTTTGATGTGAGGACATGCAGGCTCACAGGAGAACATCAGGACTCTTCTACAACCAATCTCTTGGTGTGAGATTCTCGGTACTTATCTTCATAGCACCCCACCTCTGGTTGGGGTGTCTCTGACAGTCCAGCTTAACAAACTGACGTCATATTGGAAACTTCAGAAGCTAGCATCCAGCCAAATCTTCCTTAATTGACAGACATTCCTCCTTGAAGGATAGCTGGTATTTCACTAGCAGCTTGGGATGACTCTTCAGGCCTCCTGCCAGCTAATTCATCTGAGGCAGGATGTAGTAATCCAACTGGCTTCTGCAGCCTTATCCCCAAAATGAGTGCGATTAGCAACGGTGCCTGATGTAGTAAGCTGTCAGGAATACTTCAATATAAATTGCACAGGAGGTTTGGGAACTAGCATTGTTCAGTCTTTGTTGTGGGCTAGAATTCAGGCTAGTTGAGCAGGCCTTCAATGCCTGATTCTCTTGCTTCCTGCCTCCATTCATAACAGGTGTACCACACTGCCCAGCACGTTCAGCTTCGGTTTCATTCATTCATTCATTCATTCATTCATTTATTTATTTATTTATTTTAAAGATTTATTTATTATTATATGTAAGTACACTGTAGCTGTCTTCAAACACACCAGAAGAGGGCGTCAGATCTCATTACGGATGGTTGTGAGCCACCATGTGGTTGCTGGGATTTGAACTCAGGATC
This sequence comes from Montemys delectorum, assembly GCA_019843815.1. Taxonomy (NCBI): domain Eukaryota; kingdom Metazoa; phylum Chordata; class Mammalia; order Rodentia; family Muridae; genus Montemys; species Montemys delectorum. Next base: position 12,701 of record JADRCD010217186.1, read on the forward strand.
TGCAGAAGAGCAGTCAGTGCTCTTACCCGCTGAGCCATCTCACCAGCCCCTTTGGTTTTTTTTAAACCTTGATTTTGGATATGAAATAACTGGTACTGTGCGACTGCTCGGTGTGCTTTGGGGTGTGTGTATCAGCTAGTAAATAAGGGCAGAGCAATAAACCTTAAATATTCCTAATGTTAGCCAAGTGATTCTCACCGCATCACCCAGAAACCTCTTTTTTTTTTTTCCCCCCTCTTTGGTTTTTTGAGACAGGGTTTCTCTGTATAGCCCTGGCTGTCCTGGAACTCACTCTGTTCCCAGGCTGGCCTCGAACTCAGAAATCTGCCTGCCTCTGCCTCCCAAGTGCTGGGATTAAAGGCATGTGCCACCAGACTACCTCTTCCTTGAGCCCATAATCTTGAGTCTATCCCAAGAGACCCAAGGCTTGTTTGCAGAGAAACATCAGTGACAAGAGCAACTGCACTCTGGTTCTGCTTCTGAGATTGCTCCCTCCTCCTCAGCCCAGGCATTCTGCTACCTCACAGGGTAGTGAGGAGGGAGGAGGTGGTCACACTGGCAAGAGTTGAAGAGCTTTTGAAAGTGGGGGAGTGCAGGGCAGTGGTGAGTTCCAGGACAGCCAGGGCTACACAGAGAAACCCTGTCTCAAAAAACCAAAAACCAAAAAACAAAAAACAAAACAAAAACAAAAACAAAAACAAAAAAAAAATGGGGGAGCAAGCAGGGCAGGGTAACACACCTTTAATTCTTTGGGAGGCAGAGGCAACCGGACGTCTGTGAGTTCAAGAGCAAGTTCCAGGAGAGCCAGAGCTTCACGGAGAAATCCCGTCTAATCCCGTCTTAAAAAAGAAAAGAAAAGAGGCTGGGCAGAGGACGACTTTAATCCCAGCATGGGTGAGGCAGAGGCAGGCCGATCTCTGAGAGTTCAAGGCCAGCCTGCTCTATTGAGTGAGTTCCCGGACAGCCAGGGCTACACAGAGAAACTCTCTCTCTAACAACAACAACAACGTGGGGGTGGGGTTGAAAAGAAAGAAAGAAAAAAAGAACACATGAGCACTTGTTCCCTTTCCAGTGTGCCCTGAAAGTAGAGTTACTAGAAACCCAGAGGCCATGTGGGGCACACAGAATCTGGAGTCAGACCTTCCCTCTTAGACAGTTTAGTCTCTGAGCTTTTGTTACTTGCCTATGAAATGGGCATGCTAAGACCTGTGTTCCAGGATTCTTTTTTTTTTCTTTTTCTTTTTTTTTCTTTTTTTTTTGATTTTTCTTTTTCTTTTTTTAATTTTTCGAGACAGGGTCTCTCTGTGTATCCCCGGCTGTCCTGGAACTCACTCTGTAGACCAGGCTGGCCTTGGACTCAGAAATCCGCCTGCCTCTGCCTCCCAAGTACTGGAATTAAATGCGTGCGCCACCACCGCCTGGCTCCAGGATTCTTTTGTGAACTGAATAAGTAAACACAGCTCTAGATTCTTGTCCCTCTAAGCTGAAGCCCCCAAGGGTTTGTCTAGCACAAGTGTCTGTTGAAGAGATAACATTCATAAAGATGAAGTCTACCAGGCTAGCAGCTGATTTGTAATAAATTAAATACACACACATGCGTATGCATAAGATGGGGAGGAGGAAAAAGAGAAGGTGAATCCTGGGATCGGGTACTTCAGGAATCAATAGGGCAGGCAGGTACTTACTGTGTAGGATAAACACCCAGTGGAGTCAGAAGATCTGGATTCAAATCCAACCTGTCTACTGGCAGCTCTGAGGCTGCACCATGGACACTTACAGATGACCTGTGTTTAGTCTCTCTTTCATCTTGGTCCTTGTAGCAACCTTAATTCCCTTCTAGAAAGATCCCCAACAAAGTGGCTTTCTAGGATAAAATTCTACTTAGGCTCTTCTGAACTTTCCAAATAAGCCTGAACTTTTTGGGTTTGCGTATTGATATCTCTGAATTATTTTAATTTTATTTTACCTAAAAAGTTTTATTTTAATTTATTATCAATTGTTTTCTTTGAGATGTTGTCTGTCTATGTAGTTGACCGCTCTGGCTACGTAGACCAGGCCTGCCTCCAAGTGATGGTATTGAGGGGGTGCTTCACCAAACCTTGCCCAATTGTCCAAATCTTAGCAAGCATCCTGCTAAGTTGGCTTAACTAGAATCCCCTACTTTCCATCTGGGAACATCATCAATATCTACTCAGGATCCTCCTCCACTATGCCCCCAAGGTGATTCCAGTACCTGACCTATCTTTAAGAGATGTCTCAGCCGTTAACAGCACCCACTACTCTTCCAGAGGACGCAATGTTACATTCCTAGCACCCACACAGCCCTAAAAACCATTTGTGACCCCAGTTTCAGGAACTCTGACTCCCTCCCTCTGGCCTTTGTAAGGTACTAGGGACACACATGATGCCTGTGCATACCTGTAGCCAAAACACAAGTACACACAAAATAAAAATCTGACTTTAAAAACACTTAAGAACCCTGCTGGGTGTGGCCAGAAGCAATCACATTTTACCTTAAAAGTTTTCTGTCTGCTGATCCTCCTGTCTTGCCCTGCCCTATAAATTCCCTGTTCATGCTGAATTCAGGGCTTACTTAGCCCAGTGGTCGCAGCACCACTGTAAAACCCTGCTGCAGTGGTCCTTAAACCCACCATGATGGCCCTTTCTTGAATAAAACTACCCAGGCTTTCTTAAACAAGTGTTGCTGATTTTTTTCCCCCTTTTAACTTTCTGTACATAAAACCAAAGGGGATCCTGACTGAGGTCCTTATCAAAGAAAAGGGCAGGTCACGACCAGATGCTTGGAGATACCTTCCTTCATCAAAACACCTGGAAAGCCGAGTGTAGCTTTATGCTCGATTGGGGTGGGGGTGGGGTGGGGGAGAACCAGAGGTCGGTCCAGCATCCGCCCAGAAAATGCAGAACTGCCAGAAGGAAATCCTAGAAAAAGGAAGAGCAGTTAGTTTTTAAAAGAAAGTCAAGGTGAATTCCAGGCATGAACCATCCACTGGGAAAGGGGGCTTCCCGACTCCCCCCTCCCCCCCAGGTGCGCAGCCCGCGCCGCCCACCCCGGGCGCGACTCAGGCGAGGAGGAGCTGCGCTCTCTAGGACCCGAGGAGGGAGAGCTGCAGGGAGACGGAGCCTCCAGCGGGTGCTGCCGCGAGCGGCCGGCCGAGGGGGCTGGAAATGAAAGTAAAGCGCTCCGGAGCCACATGGACCGAGCTGCCCGGGCGGCGGCGCCGGGAGCAGGATGCGGCCGCCCGTAATTAAATAGCATTTACTCTTATTATTACTAATAATAATAACGTAATCATACCTCTAGTCATAGCATACCATTTATCGGGCTCGGCGCAGGCCCGCGGGGAGCGCAGCCCGGCCGAGGTGAGTGCTTTGGCGCGGCGGAGCCCCGCGGGGCAGAGGCCGGGCCACCGCGTCCCCGGCGGCGCGCGAGGCTGGGGCGCGCGAGGCTGGGGCGCCCGGGCAGGGCCGGGCAGGGCCGCGCGCGGAGGAGGCGCGGGAAGCCCGGGCCAGGCCACCTGGAAGGCGGCTTTGCAAGAAGAAAGCCATAACACCTCCATTACCAGGGACTGGGTTTTTTTTTTGCGGGGGGAGGGAATCTCTCTGCAGATTCCCGTACCCCTGCCCCAAAGTTTCAAAGTTATCGTGTGGCCGGGCACCTGCGCCTGGGAGATTGGGTCTCCACTGCAGCCCCCTGGGGATGTCTTGGGATTTTTCTTCCGTGGTGTGGGGCAATCTCCCTTGGGTCTGGAGCTTTGGGGGTGCGCGGATGTTTTGCAGATCCCACTGCAAGGAGGTGGTCCGAGGCTGGCAGTTAGGGTCCCTCTTTTCCTTTTGTATTCGCTTTGAATCCTTAGTGCCTAGAGGTGGAGGGGCCGCGGCGAGGGCCAGGGACAATGGCCGGCTGATGGGTCGCCCCAGTCGGTTACGGCGGCCACGCGAGTCCGGGGATCCGGGGCCTGCGGGCCCAGCCCTGGGGGAGGGGGCAGCAGGAAAGGGGGGCGCGGTCTGGGTCGGCTGATCAGGAGGGCATTTCCGGTCGTGGGATCCGTCAGTGGGCTCAGAGGCCTCCCCAGTGGGCAGTCACCAGGCAGGGGATTCACGGGGACTGCTAGGTGCTGGGATTGTGGAGACTGAGGGGCGCCCTGGCAGGGCTAGGGGCCATGGGGAAGCAGAGCCGACCCCACCGCCACTGCCCTCAGCGGACAGAAGGTCCCCTCTGCGATGATCCATAGCTCTTTTTCTTTTTGTCTTAGAAACCCTCAGGTTCAGGTGTTGGTAAAGTTCCTGAGTTGAGGGTCCTTCGCAGAGACAAAGCCATCCCCCCCTTCGCCCCCCACACACTGCAGGAGTGGGAACGTGTAGAAAGATTTCATTCTTGACAGAACAGGATGGCTGGGGTGCCAGCAGTACCTTGATGGAGAAAACTAGGGGCTGGAGGGGCAGCTAGAGGGGAGGCTGGAGGGGCTGGGGCTTCAAGGCCGGGAACTGGGGGACTGCTGCAAAGTGATGGGGGTTGTGGTTTTTCGTTCCGATTGTTAGCCAGGAGTTAGGTGTTTGGGCACAAGAGTCAGACCCCTCTCCCCCCCGCCCCCCACCAACTTCTTTCCATTTTCCGGAGTGCCAGCAGTTCATCCAGTTTGATGAAAATAGCAGAATGCAGCTACTTGAATATTTACACAAATGCGATAATTATAGTACATTTAGCAACTATGTTGGACATGAACTTCCAGCAGAATCTTTTCCTCTACTACCAAGACTTTGCCCACCGCAGATACAACCATCCCTCCTG
>JADRCD010217186.1:17910-30473 GCA_019843815.1 Montemys delectorum
TGTCTTCGTACTTCTTTTTCCCATAGAAGTCTGCTGCAAGCTAGATGTGAGGCTAGGCCCAAACCTGGGTGAAGCAGGTTCTAGAAGGTGTGTGTGTGTGTGTGTGTGTGTGTGTGTGTGTCCTGAGCTGGACCTGTGTGGGTTCTTCTGCTAGCCATGGCAGTTAAACCAAGTAGACATTTAGCTATCCTTGTTTTCCAGGTTAGAGAATTGGCTATCTTGCTGTAAATTTACACAAGAGAGTTAGGACTCCTAACTAGTTATCTGACTCCGAGGCTCCATTTCCAGGAGGGAGGTGTCAGAAACAGTGTCTTCATGGTTCTGAGGCTGTCATACATCTGTTTAATGGTTGGGGTGAACTGTAACCAATTTAGGTAGGACAGTTCAGAATGTGACTTGTTGAATTTTTTTTTTTTTTTGGCTGTTGAGTTCAATGGGATGAGCTTGTCTCTTGGATCTTATGCATGGGATAGTATAATTATCAGTGAGTTTGAGACCTTCAAAATGATAATATGTATATAGCATTTTATATGTGTGTGTCCATGTGCATGTGCACCCGTGGTAGACCTGATACATACCTCCCAGCACTCAGGAGTTAGAAGCAAGGGAATTGTGACTTCCAGGTCAAGTTGCAGTACATAATAAGACTGTGTTTTTTGTTTTGTTTCTTTCTTTTTTTTTTTTTGATTTTTCAAGATAGGATTTTTCTGAGTAGTTTTGGCTGTTTTGGAACTCCATTTGTGACCTTGAACTCAGAGGTCCATCTGCTGCTACACCTGATTTAAAACCTTGTCTTATCTGAGTGTGTTGGCGCACACCTTTAATCTCAGCACTTGGGAGGCAGAGGCAGGCAGATTTCTGAGTTCGAGGCCAGCCTGGTCTACAGAGTGAGCTCCAGGACAGCCAGGGCTACACAGAGAAACCTTGTCTCGAAAAATAAAAACAAAAAAACAAAAAAAAAAGAAAGAAAGAAACCTTGCCTTAAAGAAAAAAAAAGGGGGTGGTGGTGGCTATGGGTGGCTCTGTGCTTACATGCTCTTGCAGAGGACCTGTGTTCATTTCCCAGCACCCATGACATACAGTTCACAACTGCCTGTAACGTCAGCTCTTTCTGCCTCTGCTTGCACTTGCTCTCATGTGCACATAACCACATATACATAATTAAAAAAATAAAATCTTAGCTAGGCGTGGTCCACACTTTTAATCCTAGCACTTGTGAGGCAGACACAGAGACAGGCGGACCTCTGAGTTTGAGGCCAGCCTGGTCTACAGAGTAAGTTCTAGGACAGCCAGGGCTATACAGAGAAACTATCTCAAAACAACCAAACCAAAAAAAGGAAAAAAGAAAGAAGAAACTATGTGTGCGTATATATGATGCCTAGTGCTTTTAAAAAGTTCATTTATGCTGGGCGTGGTGGTGCATCCCAGCACTTGGGAGGCAGAGGCAGGCGGATTTTTGAGTTCGAGGCCAGCCTGGTCTACAAAGTGAGCTCCAGGACAGCCAGGGCTACACAGAGAAACCCTGTCTCGAAAAAAAACCAAAAAAAAAGTTCATTTATAACAAAATGCCTTTCACATATATGAGCTCGTCTGTGCATCCTAGCAATTATGCCAAGTAGACTTTTTCTTCATTACTTTTTTTTTTTCTTTAAATATATTGGGCAGGAGAGATAGCTTGGAGGTTAAGAACATTGTTGCTCTTCCAGAGTAGAGGTTCGATTCCCAGCACCCAGTTGGTGATTCACAGCAGTCCTTAACTCCATTTTCAGGGGATCTAAAACCTCTTCTGGCCTCTGAAGGTACCAGACACGCAACATGGTACACAAATATATATGCAAGCAAAACAACTACGCTCATAAAATAAAAATTTTATACCCATGTACTTATGGGGAGGGAGTGTACATGTGTCATGGCGTGTGTACAGCAATCAGAACTCTCCTACTGTGTGAGTCAGGGGTCGGGCTTGGTGGCAAGCACTTCTACCCACTGAGCCATCTTGCCTGTCCAGGGTAGGCGTTTTCTAATCTTTCTTTTACCGATGAAGTATGTAAGACTTAGAGAACTGGAAATGTCCACGGGGCTCCTGAGTAGTTTCCTGTCTCTGAATATTCATCCTTTCCCAGAGTCCTGTGCAACCTAGCAAGTCAAAAGCCCCTTTAGTTAGCTGCCTTGAGGCAGGTCTGGGTCTGAGCTCTTTGTAGTCTGGCTGGAAATAGAAAGGGAAATTTAGTAAGAAAACAGGGGCTGGAGAGATGGTTCTGTGGTTAAGAGCATAGCCAATGAATGAGTGCCAGGTTCAGGAAGAGACCCTGCCTCAAATGAACAGTTGGACAGAGGTAGGGATAGACACGTGGTACTCTCCTCTGGTACGCAGGTGTGGCAATCCACACACATGTGCATATGTGCACACACACAGTTAGTCTCCTAAGACCGAAAGCGAGAGCTTTGGAAGAAAAGAAAGTGTTCTGCGATTAGTGCACTAAGAGGAGGCAAGATGGTGCTTGGAAATGTGGAGGAAAGTTTTCCATAGGAGGCAGAGCTTGGGATGAAAGAGTGGGGCACTCAGCCAAGGTGGAGGACACAGAAGGAGGGCTTGGGTTAACTTCTCTTATTTCTGTGCAGGGAGACTGACATCATCTATCTTTAATTTTTTTCTTTAATATTTTTTAAAATTTATATGTTTTGTTTCTTTCAAGGTAGGGTTTCTCTGTTCAGCCCTGGCTGTCCTGGAACTCACTCTGTAGACCAGGCTGGCCTCGAACTCACAGAGATCCGCCTGCCTCTGCCTGCGCCGCGCCCTCCCCCCCCCCACCCCCCCGCCCGGTTCTAAAAATTATTTTTTGATTTACATTTTATCTGATTGTAGTTTGCAAAATGCCCCTGTGGCTGCATTTTACTGGAGAAGGTAACTAGGGGACTCAAGATCTTTGCGGCCACCCCAAGGTCACCTTACTGAATTTGAACCCAGGCCTTTCTGACTGTTCTAGTGAATATGCTCCTCCCTTTGTCTCCACCATCATGGAAACAAAAACAAAGGCCAGGAAAGTAGGAGTTGGCAAATGGCACAGCCATAAAGGTTCACGTGGGAAGGGTTAGCAGGTGCGTCGGGGCCAGAGTTCTCCTGAGGTGACTGAGTTCCCAAATTCCACAGAAAAGGCAGCAGAGTCCTGAGTGGGGAAATGTAATTCCAGTCCTTAGGGTCTTTTAGGGGCCTCCATTATCACCCTGGAAGAGCTTGGAGCTTGAGCACGAGACAGATCGGGACCATTAACCTGAGCTTCCCATGGACAGGAACTGGCTCCGATCCCGCCTCTGCCTCCAGCCGTGGTGGACGTGCCAGGAGGACACATTCAGCCGTTATGTTGTCAAATTGAATTATCCCCTCGTGTGGTGGAGGAGCCAGGCTTATTTCGCCCGGGGTGGAAGGTCTTCCTAGAAGAATCTCTATGTTAATGCTGGGAAGATAGCATAAGAAAGCCAGAGAGAGGCCATTGGGACGGACGGAAGCAGGGACAGGTAAAGCCTGGGGAATGTACCACCTGGTGCAGCCACACAGTGTAGGGACAGCTGTGCATTCCAGTTGAAGTCTGGCTCTGTCGGCTCTGTCGGCTCTGTCGGCTCTGTCCCTCACCGCCTGCCATTTGAGTTTCCATTTCTGGAAATGAATGCTGAAAGCGTTTGTTTTTCTTTTTTGAATTTTAAATTTAATTTTATTATGATTACTATTGTTATTTTGTGAATTTTGAGATGGGGGGGGGGGTTGTGTTTCTCACTAAGTAGCCCTGGACCTGGCTACCGAGACCGGTCGGCGTCAGTTTCCCAGTGATCCTCTCACCCTGCCTTTCAAGTGCTGGGGTTGCAGGCATGTGCCAATGAGTCCTGACGTTTGCTGATGTTTGATAGTAATCCCAGAGGCCCCAGAGGCCTAAATGAGAGCTAGAGGGTCAGGGCTTGGGAGGTGGCTCGCTTGTTAGAGCACCTGCTGCCCTGTTCGAAGACCCAAGTTCTGATTCCACCACCCATGTTGGGAGGTTCACAACTACATGTAATTCCAGTTCTAGGGGATCAGTGTCCTTTGCTGGCCTCCATGGGCACCAGCACTCAGGTGCACATATATATATATATACATATATATACATATACATATATATATACATATACATATATATATACATATACATATACATATAATATAAAATAAAACTTTAAAAAATAGAGAAAAGAAGCCGGGCAGTGGTGGTACATGCCTTTAGTCCCAGCACTTGAGAGGCAGAGGCAGGAGAATCTTATGAGTTCAAGGCTAGCCTGGTCTACAGAGGGAGTTCCATAGATACATAGAGACCTTGTCTTAAAGAGGGAAAGAAAGAGGGAGGGAAGGAAGGAGGGAGAGGAAGCGAGTGAGAAGGTATTAGGTATGACAGAATTCCTCATTTAATCCTAGTATTTGGAGGCAGAAGCAAATTTCATCCTGGTCTACAGAGGACTACTCTGTTTTGTTTTGTGTTTTAAAAATGGCTCAGAGAGGGCTGGAGAGATGGCTCAGCAGTTAAAAGCACTGACTGCTCTTCCAAAAGTCCTGAGTTCAAATCCCAGCAACCACATGGTGGGTCACAACCATCTGTAATGAGATCTGATGTCCTCTTCTGGGGTGTTTGAAGACAGCTACAGTATACTTACATACAATTAATAAATAAATCTTTGGACTGGAGTGAGTGAGACCAGAGAGAAGAAAAAGTGTCTGAAGACAGCTACAGTGTACTTACATATAATAAATAAATAAATTAAAAAAAAAAATTGAGTCAGAGAGAGATGACTAGATGGTCAAGAGCATATGTTGCTCTTCTAAATGACCTGAGTTCAAATCCCAGCACCCACACCAATTGCTTGTGGTTCCCTGTAACTCCAGCTCCAGGACCCAGTGCTCTTCTGGCCTCTACAGGGACCCACACACATACACAACCTTCCCACAGACCTGCATGTAATTAAGAATAAAATTAGTCGTTTAAAGATTCATTTACTTATTTTTAACATGTGCTGGTGTTTTGCCTGTATGCATGTCTGTGTGAGGGCATTGGATCCCCAGGAACTGGAGTTACAGATGGTTGTAAGCAGCCATATGGTGCTGGGAATCAAACTTGGGTTCTCTGGAAGAGCAGCTAGTGTCTCTTCATCAATTAGCTGCTCTCTAACCTCCAAATAAAACAAATCTTAAAAAAGAAACAGCTAGACAGACTTTAAAAACTTTTACTAATTTAGCAATACCACACAGTAATGCCCCGGTGGCCAAACCCAGTTTATGAGTTTATCTAATCCCCCCAAATCATCCTTTGATAGCCTATGGGTATGAGTCTTGGTTATCCCCATTTTATTGATAATAGAAGAGAGGTCAGGCATAGAGTTTAGATGGCTCTGCTTTAAAAAAAAAAAAAAAAAAGGGTCTGCAAAACACGCTGAATCTGTCTACAGTAGGGACCATAAAGGGTGACTTGAGAAGCTGGTGGGGTCTGCAGCGTAGACATGAGACACAGAAGTTGGGGTGTCCGCTAGAGAGGGCTGGCTGCACCCTGCAGCTGGAGACTCCATGGGCTGAAGTGACCACTTGTCAGCTCTGGAGCCGGCCTCTGTGCTGGCTCCTTTAGTCCTGTTTAATGGTGCAGAGCAAACAGGCTCCTTTTCTTCCTGTGGCAGTAGCAGCCGCAGAACTCCTTCCCACTTTATGTATTTCCCCGGGCGGGTGTCTGTTTCTGCGCAGGCAGGGGGATGGCTTCTATGGGAGTTTGTTAGCACTGCCGAGAGCCTGCTGGGAACAGAATACAGCATTTCTGTCTTCAGAACCCATCTTCTCTCCAGTACCATCTAGGTGACTTCTTCAGGAACAATTCCTGAGCCTTGTGTCAGAGGCTGGGATGGGAACAAGACAGCAGCCGCCACATACTCGGCATACGTATGCAGCGCATGGCTCTTTCTGTGCTCTCTAGTATCATACCCACTTAACTACTCCCATTTTGTAGGTGAGGAGCCTGAGGCTCAGAGAGACAAGGAACACGTCCACAATCATACAACTGTCAATAGAGCAGGAGTCACAGGCAAGCCAGTAGGACTCTAGAACCCAAAGGTTTTAGTATGGTTTGTTGTTGTTGTTGTTGTTGTTTTGGTTTTGGGTTTGTTTGTTTATTTTGGCTTTTCAAGACAGGGTTTCTCTGCATAGCCTTTGGTATCCTGGAATGTACCTTGTAGACCAAGCTGGCTACGAACTCAGATCTGCCTGCCTCGGCCTCGCGAGTGCTGGGACTAAAGACGTGCCTGGCCTTGTAGGGTCTTATGTAAACCAGACTGGTGTCACACTGTGTAGCTGAGGTCAGACCTGAATTCCTAATTTTCCTGCCTCCATTCTGCTGGGGAGATGACTCAGTAAGTAAAGCTGTGTGCTTGCCATGAGGATCTGAGCTTGATCCCCGGCACCGTAGTAAAAGCTGGGTGCAGAGAGCCTCGGATAAGAGCACTTGTTGCACAGCCACAAGGAGTTTAGCTCCCTGCACTCACGTAACAAGCTGGTGTCCTTGCAGGCTCCTATAACCCAGGTCCGAAGAGGATTACTGGTGCTTACCGGCATCCAGCTTAGCCAAGAAAATGCGAACCTCAGGTTTAGAGAGAGACCCTGCCTCAAAGAAGCAGAGTGTCAGACAAGGAGCCCAGACAAGTGCATCCCTACCCTATCCCTTTCTTACTGTTACCATTACTTCAACACCAAATCCAACCAACACCACTAACCCAACCCCAATCCCAGACCCAGCCCTAACTCTGACCCTACCTCTACTCCTACTTTTACCATTAACCTTACCCTAACACTAAGGCTAACCACAACCCTAGCCTTAACGTTAACCCTGTGAAAAAGAGCTTAACTGTCCAATTGAAAACACCATAGGCGCAATTTCCCAGCACATCCATTGGAGAGATTAGGACAAGCCGTTTATACACGGGCTAATAATGGGAGATAGGAAACTTCTAAAGCCTTCCTTCCAACACAGACGCTAAAGTGCAGGAAAGGAACAAAGAACAGTGTCCTATTAGTAAAGCTACTCCACATCCACGGTGGAGATTACTAAATCCGTGCACGCACATCTAAAAGGTTGGTGTGGTGAGGCATCCCTGTAATCTCAGCACTGGAGAACAGGAGACAGAAGGATCCTGGGGCTTTGTGGCAGTCAGTCAAGACACACACAAGACAAGTGTGTGCATCGCACCCTTTGAGAGCCTGAAGTCTGAAGTCTTTATGTAGCGCATACAAGATGCCATTGGATTACTTAGTTCTTTTATTTGGGGGGGTGGGGGGTGTCTAAGAATGGACCCCAGAGCCTCTGACTGCCACTGAGCAGTCCCTAGCCCAAATCTTTTTTTTTTTTTTTTTTTTTTTTTTTTTTTAGTTTTTTGAGACAGGGTTTCTCTGTGTATCCCTGGCTGTCCTGGAACTCCCACTCTGTGTTCCAGTAACATTTGCCCCATTTGGTGTGAGGGTCCAGAGCTGGATGTTGAAAGCTGTAAAGATCACCCAGTGTGAGGTAATGTCAAGAGTGCTCAGTAACCTCCAGTAATCCCTGAATCTTCTCTATTCTCTGCCTCAGTCAGTCCAGCCTGTATTGAGCGCCTCCTTGTGCTCTCAAATTTTTCTTGTCATCCGCCTTTCACGCAGCAGCCAAAGGGACCTCTGTAAGTGAGGTCCTGTCACTCCTGCTGGAAACCTTCTAGAATTTTCTAGATACCAGCACAATGTAGTCCTGTTTGTCCAGTGGGATTTGTAGCTCTCTGGTCAGGCTGCAGCCTGCTCCCCTCCACCTCCTGTTTACCCAGTGTTTTCCTTGAACCTGTACATCTTGTTCCTACTTCAAGCCCATTGCCACTCTGTGCCTTCAGCTGGGTGCACACTAGTCCTCTGTCCTTCTGTGTCTCAAATGTGACGTCCCCTGAAGGTTCTTTACTCCCCTACCTACCATATTTCCTATTTGTTCCTCACTCTTGCCTCTGCCTGCTTTGTCATGTGCATTTTAACACTAACCTATTATGTGAGTATGTGTGTTCATGTGTTTGCAGACATACATATGTGTGCTAGTGTGTGTACATATGTGGGCACGGGCATGCGTTAGTCCTCAGGAGCCATCTATCTACTAACGCAGGGTCGATCATTGTCCTGGAGCTCACCTAGGAAGCTTGGATTGGGTGGCCAGTGAACCCTAGGAACCTAGCTGCACCTGCCTCCCCAGCTCTGGGATTATAAACATGCATCACAATGCCCAGCCTTTTTAAGTTTTTAATTCATTTATTTTACATGTATAAATGTTTTGCCTGCATGTAGTTAAGTGTATCACATGCATGCATCAGGTCCCCACTTATAGACCGTTGAGCCACCGTACAGTGCTGGGCTTGAACCTGGTTCTCTATAAGAGTCTCGAGTCTCTGCCGAGCTCTCCAGCCCTGTGACCAGTTTTTAAAAGTGGATTCTGGGAATCAGGCTCAAGTCCTTGTGCCTTTTTAATGTACTGAGCCATCCCCCCAGACCAACATGTCACCCGTTTCTCTGCTTGTTCACCCATGGAAGATCTATGAGGACTGGGGGCCAGAGAGATGACTCATTGTTTAAGAGCACATGTTGCTCACGCAGAGCACCTAGGCTCGAATCTCATCATCCATAGTGTAGCTCACAGCCATCCGTAACACCCCAGTTCTGGGGGACCCAACAGGCATGCATGTGGTGCACATTCATGTATGCATCTAAGAAGTTCACATGTAAAGTGAAATAAGTAAGTCTTTTTTAAAAATGACCTATGAGGGCAGGGCTTATTAACTGTACCTCAGTACTGGTGACAGGACAGTCCCTTTCAGGTGAGCACTGTTTATGTGTCGAGTAAAAATAGCAAGTTGGCCATGGCCCTCACCAAAAGAGTAGCCTAGTCAAAACTGCAAAGTTGGCGTTGACTGAAGTACTCAGTGCAGCAGAAAATACATTCTGACCTGCTCTGGGAGAGACATGAGAGTCCTGCAGGGTGAGTATGGCCAGCTCCATCTTCCAGATAGCAAAACTCAGAGAGGGTGCTCAGAGCATTGTAGGACAGTGATGGGATTTAATCCAGGGCTCATGGCCACTGTCATAGCCTGCCTTCCTGTTGCCGCTGGGCATCAGAGTAGGCGGTGCACCACAGTGGGTCAGGAATCCCTTCCCTAGCAGGGGTAACTGGCTAATTGCCCAGGGCATGAGCATAGGGGTCACTCTGAGTGGTAACTTCTGGCAATTTTATGTTTATTTACTATTATTTTATTTATTTACTTATTTTTTTAAGATTTATTTATTATATGTAAGTATACTGTAGCTGTCTTCAGGACACTCCAGAAGAAGGTGTCAGATCTCGTTACAGATGGTTATGAGCCACCATGTGGTTGCTGGGATTTGAACTCAGGACCTTTGGAAGAGCAGTTGGTGCTCTTACCTGCTGAGCCATCTCACCAGCCCCACTTATTTTGTTTTTTTGAGGCAGGGTTTCTTTGCGTAGCTCTGGCTGTCCTGGAATTCGCTCTGTAGACCAGGCTGGCCTTGAACTCAGAAAGCCACCTGCCTCTGCCTCCTGAGTGCTGGGATTAAAGGTGTGCGCCACCACCAGTGGTCACCTTATGCCTCCTTACAATTTCCAAGGGTGACCTTCTGCTACTCTAACTTTATTTCCTTTTTAAGCTTAAATGACAGCTTTATTAAAAAGTTGTCAGGCTGGGCTGGTGAGATGGCTCAGCAGGTAAGAGCACTGACTGATTGCTCTTCTGAAGGTCCTGAGTTCAAATCCCAGGGGAAAAAAAAGTTGTTGGGCTGGAGAGATGACTCAGTGGTCAAGAGCACCGCTGATTTTCCAGAGAACCCAAGGTTGGTTCGCAGCACACAGGTCATTTCAGGTGGTTCGAAACTGTCTGTGACTCCAGTTCCAGGAGATCTACTGCCTCTGGCCATCTCAGGCAGTGCGACTTGCACATACCCACATACTGACACAGATACCCAAAAATAAGTAGTGAAAATGTAAGTTGTCATGCATGGTGGCACACTCCTTTAATGCCAGCACTTGGGAGGTGGATCTCTGTGAGTTTGAAGCCAGCCTGGTCTACAGAATGAGCTGTAGGCCATATAGGAATACATAGAAAAATCCTGTCTCAAAAAAAAAAAAAAGATGGGCCGGTTTCAAAGAAAGCAAACTGCAGACTGCCGAGGCCTGTGGACATTATTTTACACTTGCTACTTTCTTGGTGGGGCCTGGGGTGGTGCCAGCAGCTTAGCCTTCCTCAGCAATACTGTGGCCTTGGGCCAGTCCCCATCCAGTCTAAGCCTTCTTGTTCTGTGAACAGTGGGATGATAAATCCTACTTTGGAGATGATTGTGGACACAAATGATTCTTTTGGACAGAGCCTTTTGTTTCAGTGCCTTTTAGATGACAAGTAAAATACATGGGATTGCAAGGAAGAACAGTTCTGTTCTCCCAATGGACTTTGTGTGCACGTGCATGCACATTCATACACACATACACATACATACACACATGTAGTGTGTGTACACGTCTTTGCGTAAATGTGTCGCTGTGCATGTATAGTGTTACTGAAGAGGACAGGTGACAACCTTGGGTGACATTCCGTAGGAGTAGTCTGCATTTTTTTTTAAATGTGTTTAAGTGCTTGCCTGCAAGTATATATGTGTTTGTACCATGCGTGTGCCTGGTGACTGCTCCAGAAAAGGGGTGCCAGATCCCCCAGAAATAGAGTTACAGGTCATTGTGTATGGGTGCTCCATTCCATATGGGTGCCAGGAGCCTAACCTGGATCTGGA
The DNA here is from genome assembly GCA_019843815.1 of Montemys delectorum. Taxonomy (NCBI): domain Eukaryota; kingdom Metazoa; phylum Chordata; class Mammalia; order Rodentia; family Muridae; genus Montemys; species Montemys delectorum. The sequence goes on from JADRCD010217186.1 coordinate 28,763, forward strand.
TCGTCTGCTAGAGTGGCAAGCACTCTTAACTGCTAAGCCATTTCTCTAGCTTCTAACATGTTTTTTGAGATAGGGGTCTCATTCGTTTGGAGCTTATTGAGAATCTGCCTGACCCACTTCCTCATTCTTGGGGTTATAAGAGTGTGCCAGTATGCCCAACTTTTTTTCCCCCATGGTTCTGGGTCTTTGTGCATATAAGGCAAGCACTTTACTGACCAACTGTCTCCCCAGCCCTAGACTTCTTTTATCAGTTCGTTACCGATGTGTCTAGTGTAGCTACTGTAAGTTTGAAGTGATAAACGGGATCTCCTTTTTAATCTGCAGCAACTGAGACGCAGTCATAAAAGAACACAGTGTTGCTAGCCACCTGTAACTCAAGAGCGTGACCACAGCGTATTGCCTGTGTTCATAGTTGGGGGGAATGCTAGCTGTTGGGGGTGGGGGGGTGGGTTCTCATCTCCATTCCTAGTCCCTGCTGTAGCTCTCTCATTTAACGTGTTGATCTGTGGAAATAAAGCATGCCCCTCCCTGGCATCCATGGGACGGGGAGGCCAGGAGTGGGCAGACATACTTCAAGGGCTATGGGCACTTAGCAAGAGATATGTGTGGGCCCAGGTTGCTGGCTGGTAGGGTTGAGGATGGCGCAGTGAGACTTTTCCTGCTCTGACTGGGGAAGCCATAGAGGACCACTGCTTCAAGTGCTGTCAGGGATGACGGGGCTCAGGTGGCAAGTATGTGGCCAGCCTGCATTCTGGAGGGGCTGCTGCTCTCTAGCTAAACCCAAGGTCGTGTCTGCATGAGGGCATGGTGAAGACAGGCTGTGGGAGACCTGTGATAAAATGGGGCTCCAGGGCCAACTTCCAGGGTTCAAATCCCAGCTCTGTCATTTCTTAGGGGGACCCCAGTAGGCTGTTTCACCCCTCTTGTGCTTCTGTTTCCTCATCTACAAAATAGGGCCATAGCTGCTCCTTCTTGCAGAGTACTGGAAAGACTAAGGTGATATTTCAGGCTCTGTGACAGGAGAAAGCGTGTCCATGATGACTAATGCCACCTACTCAGTCTTGTCCTCGGATCCCTGGGCCTCTCTGACCACTGGCTCCTAAGCACTGCTTCTCTGTATTTCTCAGAGATGAGTCAGGCGCTTTAGGGGAGTCAGGGACAGCCACGTGATTGCTTGCAATGAGCTAGGGCAGGCATGGTGGTTCTACCAGGCATACCATACATCAACTGCACAGATAGATGCCAGTGTTAGGGAAACACTGAGTGTGGGTGGACTTGGGAGAGAAGACACCACAGTTGAGCTTTAAAGAAGCGCTGGGTGTGGAGGATGCTCCGCTCAGAGGAGGCAGCCTGATGGTCCACCATTGCTGGTGTGTGACCTTCCAGGGGAGGTCAGGCATGCCCTGCTGTGCTGCAGACAGCAGCTAAAGAATGGAGACTTTGTCCTCTTGGCAAGGGAGTCACAGGAAGTTTTATTTGTTTGTTTGTTTAACTTGTTATTCTCAAGAAGTTGCAAAAGTTGTACAAAGAGTCCCCTTCACTCAGCTTCCCCTAACAGTGGCATCTTCTGTAGTTGATATATATTATTAAAACCAGAGAACCAGCCTTGGTACATTACCACATACTCACAACATAGAGACTCAGTGTGTGGTGTGTGTGTGTGTGGGGGGGGATGTGGTGTGTGTGTGTGTGTATGTGGTATGTATGTATG
>JADRCD010217187.1:0-50163 GCA_019843815.1 Montemys delectorum
ATATACATCAATCCCACAGGACTGGTGAGCAATCCCACAGGACAGAAATGTGTGGCATCTCCAGGACAGAGCCTCACAATGGGAGCCAAGATACTACCAACAAGTTTCAAGATGGGAAAATAGGATACTTTTTGCTTCTTACCATTTTGTAACTTCTGCAACTCCTCCCTTTAAGATTTACTTTTTGTTTTGTTTGCATATGTGAATGTTTTGCCTGCCAGTATCTATGTATACCACACATGTGCCTAGTGCATAGGCAGGTCAGAAGAGGATGTTTGATGCCTTAGAACTGTTATGGATGGTAGCATATGGGTACTGAGTACTGAAGTGGGGTCCTCTGGAAGAGCAGCCAATGTTCTTAACCGCTGAGCCATTGCTCCAGTCCCTTGCAGTCAATTCTTGTGTGTGTGTGTGTGTGTGTGTCTGTCTGTCTATTTGTTTTTACAAGACGAGATATTTCTCTATAATCCTGGATGTCCTGGCTTATACACTAGGCTGGCCTGGAACTCAGAGATCTGCCTGTCTCTGCCTCCCAAGTGCTAGGATTAAAGGCCTGAGCCACCATCACCTGGCCTTTGTAGCCAATTCTTAAAGAAAGAAACAGACACCAAAGAAAGTTGATGTAAAGAGATACAATGTCAACTTAAATACAATTTAACACTTACAAGCAAGAATATCTTCAAAGTAAAAACTAATACAAGATTTATGTTGAAATAATCTTGAAACTAAGAGTTTAGGTGATCACCCAACACAATATGAAGACAGACCACAGGAACATATGCTATCAGCACGGCAGAGAAAAGAAGAGTGCTAGAAAAAGGGTTAAGTGGTTTATAGCCTTTACACTGAAAGCGCTCACCAAAGAAACAGATAAGCAAAGACTGAAACCTGTTATGGAGAGGTACTAAGCATTTGTAAAACACATATACAATATAAAAGACAAATATCCAGAATTCATAAAGAACTCTCGAAACTCACCAATTAAAAACTAGCCATCCAACTAGACAATGACTGAGACTTGAAGAAATACATCTTACTCAAGAGGACACAGATAGCAAATGAGCACCCAAACAGATTCAACATTGTCACAGGAAAGAAAACTAAAACCACCACACACACACACACACACACACATCAGCAAAAATGAAACAGTGTAGTGACCTGAAGAAATCAGGCAACCCCATCTTAGATGACGCACACCTTAACAAAGATGGGAGAACACATAGTAGTATAGCCGCCCTGGGGAACAGCTAGAATCCTAGAGACAGGAACTGTCTAGCAGCATCCTAGAAGATGGGTCCCCAAAATTGAACTCTAGGCATATACCCTAAGAAACAGAAACTATGCTCACAGGAAGCCTGTATGAAAGTGCTCTACAGCTGGTCTTGGCTACTTTGTTGGTTCTTTTTCCCTGACCGTTTACCCTCCTAACACTAGATAGAAAAAAAAGGAGTAGAGAAGAGTAGAGAGGGGAGGGAGGGGGAGGGAGGGAAGGAGGGGGGAGGGAGGGAGAGAGAGAGAGAGAGAGAGAGAGAGAGAGAGAGAGAGAGAGAGAGAGAGAGAGACCTAAATCTAATTTCTTTCCCTTTGCTTCTTCTTTGAGAAAAACTACTAACAAATCACAACCAACCCCCTTGAATGACCATCAATCACCAACCCCACCTATCAGGGCTCTAGTCCTGATATATATATATATCCTCTGAAAAATTCTCAGAATTCCAAACATTATATAATCACAGAAACTAGCTGCATCTAGCAAAACAATGCCTCTACTAGAGCACAAGGAAAATCATAGCCAGTTGCTGGAAAGCATCCCCATATCCCCAAACCTGGGATTAAAACAAAAACATTCCGGCTGGAGAGATGGCTCAGCAGTTAAGAGCACTGACTGCTCTTCCGAAGGTCCTGAGTTCAAAGCCCAGCAACCACATGATCTGTAATGGGATCTGATGCCCTCTTCTGGTGTATCTGGAGACAGCTACAGTGTACTCACATAAATAAAATAAATAAACCTTAAAAAAAAAGTTTAAAAAAAAATCTTCTAATATTACTGTTTCTAAAGAAACAAAACTTCCAGAATTCTTACATACAATGTATATAATAACCCTGATGCCCTTTTACAGGCACACGGCTTAACACACCAGGGCTCACTTACAGAACAGACCTACTCACAGTAGAAGATAATGCCTTGCAACTTCCCAACATACTGGACACACTCAGTGAGAATTCCAGTCCCAACGACTATCACTTTAGCGATGTAACAGCATTACAAAATTGGAAAGTAGACTGATAGTTGGTAGCAGTTAAGAGAGAAGCAGCCAGGGTTTAAAAGCATCATACAGGGATGTCTGTGATAAAGACTCCTGTGTGCCTAGATTGTAGGCGATTCTCAGACATGTGTGAGATGAAGCCACACAGAACTAATCATGTGCTCAAGGACATATACAACTGAGAGTCCTGACCAGGACTCCTGAGTTGTCTTAGTGTAACATGTGATGTTACCCAGTAGAGAGCAAGGGAAAGCAGACTCAGATTTTCCTGTATTCATATAACTCCTTGGGGGGAAATCTCAATAGTGTCAAAATAAAAGGCAAAAAGGCAAAAAACAAACAACACACACACACACACACACACAAAACAGGCCTTTCCACAAGGTCAGCTCGTCGAGCCTGCTCACTGTCTAGAATGCAAACCTGGAGTCATTAGCAGCCATGAACTAATTCTTTCCACCAAGCCATGCCAGGACTCTACTATCCAGCCCCTGAGTGCTGGCCACCAGAAAGACACCTCTAATGAGGATCCAAAACAATGGCTCTATTACCTTAGAAGCACTATGGCCACCAGACAAGGGACCTGGGAACAGGCTATGGGACAATCATCAAATGAATGAGGAACTTCTGGGCAATTCACTACTCAACCTCCTGGACTCTGGCCAGGTGAACAGACATCTCACACACCCTGACAGCGAAACTGAAGAGTCTGCTTAAAGAAGCAGCTTCTGGCAAGACATTCTTCTCTCACTAAGAGAGCATCCCTCACTTTCCTCTGTTTAAATCTTACAGCCTACTAAAGAGTGCTGAACTCAAAAGGAACAGAAAGAATTTCTTGCTAGCTTAATAAGATTTTGATTTCAAGTTAAAAAAAAACTGATTTATAGAAGTTTTTTGTTTGTTTTTTCACTTTATTCCAGGCCACATAAAGCCATAGGACTTTGATTTTATTGTTGCTTCCCACAAATATGTCTTAGGTTACAGAAAACAATAAAGAAAACATAAAAATATATTAGCATAGATTTATTATAAAATTTTACTATATATCAGTCTTACAGTTACTGTCTATTGGTTAACTATGATGTCAAGACTGCTAAGACCACTGGGTTAAAGAAATCACTGGGTTCCTATTAACACTGCAGACAATACGGAATCCCTGTGGGGACACGGACAGTTTTAAAGGACTCTAGGGAGGTGCTTGCATCCTGGCTGTTTCTCCATACAGATGCAGGCAGGGAGCCAACAACAGCCATGGAAGACCACAGGCATCCTGAGCCAGCAAAACCTCAAAAGTCACCTGACCAGGATGCCAGAGGCACAGCCCCTTGGCTGAGAGCCTGTGATGCAGCACGGGAACAGCTGGGTTGACTAAGCCCTCCACAGTAGGTCTTCAAACATGAGACTCCAATACCTGGCTGCCATGCCAAACACGTGGCTGATGCAGCAGTGGATGTACAGGAACTCAGCACACAGAGCCTGAGTGCACAGCAGCTGCAGTGCAGCCAGAGGCCAGCAGCCAAGTAACAAGACAGAAACTCCATCACTTGTGACAGGCAATGGAACAAGACGGGCCACAGTGAGAGAGAGAAGATGAAATCAGTTGAAGCCTGTGATAACAGCAAATCACTTCATTTAACAACACAGAAGACAGGACAAAGCCTTGACCTGAGAAACAAGAAAACTGGGCAAATCTATATTAAGTAAAAAACTATAGAAAATAGTGGAACTTTTTTCAAAAAACATGCTAAAATGGGTTAAGAAAATATTACCAAATAATTGAAATAGAAAAATATCAATCTCTTAAAAACTATGGAACAAAATAGAACAGAAATACTTCTACCCTCTCCATGGTGTTAGCCTTCAGCTCAAAAGCAGACAGAAGACTAATAACCTTCATGAAAAGATTCAGAAATTCTGTTCTTGAGAACGTTGACAAACTTATTCCAACATAAGAGAAGGGACTATACACCAGGGGAAGTCAGACCAAGAGTGAACGGTTGGTTCAAAGTCTGAAAAGCAACTACACCATTTACCACGTTACTAGAGCAAAAGCCAACGGTCACTTCATTACCTCTGAATCAAACACCTGGTCGTAATTTTAAAATATGAATAAAATGAAAGTAGCTATAGGAAAGAACTTTTCAGCCTGCTAAACAGGAAGTTCCCACCAACATGCAGGTCAGGACAATGCTCTCATGCTCCATGGTTCTACCTGACCTCAGGAATCTCCTCTCCATCCTACTCTGAGGCCTGGCTCCTATCCACACAGAATATATCTGGGACATTGCCAACTCAACCACATCCCCTCCATATTTCGGACATCTGTTGGCACTAACAAACACCACCTGCATACCATCACCCTTGACCTTTCCCTCGGTCTCAAAGCAAATGTAGTTGCATATCTCTCACAGTCCATCTCCATGACCAGCTGAAACAAGGATGTGGAAGGAGGCCCTGTACTCCAACCATGGGCACTCCCATCTCCTCAAACCCCACAGCCAGAGCAAGTCTCAGCCTACAGTCTCTCAAAGACTTCCCCTTAGTTCCCGATATCCCTGAATATCGTGTTCAACTGCTGGCCTGTCTATGAGGGGAAGACAGCCACAGACTGCTAAAGCATCACAGCACTCCTGACACAGCCTGGATTTCTCATCTGAGGTCCTCTAGGGTCCAGACTCTCAAAGCAGTCATGGACCAGGCCTCAGTCACTGATCACAGCAGTCACCTATGTGGAGTCAGCCACAGGGACAACATCCCCCCATATGCAGGCAACCCTAGGAAAACATCTCACTGTCTCTTCCCCTTGCAAGTCATGAGACTCATTTTCTCATTTCATCTCCAGAAATGGAAAGCCATAGGTGGATGGAGCAGGGATTCTAACCTTCAACACCTCTGCTGGCACCCAAAGCTGCTCAAGCTCCTTCTATCCAAACCCATCCCACATGCTGGATCTCAAGGGACCTCGGTAACTGAGTTCAAAACATAAGGCCCACAGGCAGCTGCAAGGCTAAAGCACACCCAGGTATATCCACTCCAATGTGGCCAAGAAAGCAGAGCTAACTACAGCTTAGTAACAGCTCCTCCTAGAGCAAGAAGCCTCCAGTGCCCTACCCTGTCATCCCTGGACCAGTCCCACCATGTCAAGAAGGTTAGAAACCCAGGATAAATTTCTTCTCTTCTACAGAGCTTGGGCTAACCTGAACCTGGTCTGGTTATTGAACAGAAGCCTGTTCCCCTATACTTACTCAACCCTGACCTCTTCAAGAATCTTACAGTAAATGCCCTACAAGTGTTACCATGGTGACTGTTTTACTCAGTTCCTTCATCTGATCTCTTTTGCTGCCATGGGGTATGGGTTTTCCAAAGAGACAAGAGGCCCACATACAGGACCTGGCAACCATTACAGCCCCACCTCCAGGAAAGGAATGCACTGGGGAAAATGAAACTTACAGAGGCTGCTCTTCTGCAGTTCACATTTCGGTCAAATACAGCAACAATGACCAGGGCACTGTAAAAGCAAGGAAAACGATTAATTAAAATGAGATACACATGGGCTGGGAAAACAGCTCAGTCAGTAAACTGCTTGTCTTGCAAGCATGAGATCCCGCATAAAAAAGCTGGTGAGGTGGTACATGCATGTAATCCCAGAGCTGGGAGGTAGACAGGAGGTTCCCTGGACTGCTGCCCAACCAGACTAGCCTTATGGCTGAATGCCAGGCCAACAGGAGACCCTGTCTCAACAGAGGTGGATTCCCAACGATGATACCCAAACTTGTCTTCTGTACACGTAGCAAGCACAGGTACAGACTGTGTGCCATCGTTACAGCGTTCACTCATTTGCTCACTTGCTGGACACCTGAATGAGCCTAACAGACAGGAAGCTCAAGGTTCTACAGGCTACAACTGATTCAAAGTAACCTCAAAGCTATCAAACATTATAGATAGCCCCAGCCCTAACAAATGTCCTTAGACGGTATACGCTGAGCCTCTAGTGCCTCGGAGAACAATGCCTTTGGCCTGTGGGGATCATGATAAATGGTTCTAGAGGATGAGAGCTGGTCGTATGCAGATGGTCACAACTGGGTAGCTGATACCAACACTCCTAGACCACAGCTAGGTATACACTGAGCAGCAAGCGCTCCATGCACCCTGCAGGCAGCCTGACCCTTGGAAGCATCCAAATATATGGTTTCAACATTTCCCATAGGTTTGACCCAGAGTGAGGCATGATGGGGCATGCATTGTCTAGATCTGGGTTGAGAGATATGAGACATAAGGAGGATTAGGTGAGGTCAGCAGGATGGAGAACAAGCTGGATCCCCTGAGTTTCACAAAGGAAGACATGCTGTAAACTCTGCTCTCTGCCTCTTTCAAAGTGACACTACTAGTGCTCAGGACTCTCCTAGCAAGAAGGCCGCTACTTCATGTAGCCCCTTGACCCAGGAAGACCCAGACCACAGCTAAAAATAAGCATTTTCTTTAAAAAGTGATGTCCTTCAAGTATTTTGATAAAGTAATGAGAAACCTGCTAATAGGCAGGCAGCCAGTTATAACAGTTACCATGGAAACAGCACATGGAAGGCAGCTGCTAAGTCTCAATCTTTCCTACAGCCAGGAGCAATAGCGCCATACTAACTCAACGTTTCCTAGCTCCCAAGACACTCAACAGGCTTTAACTATGTCTTTTCCTCATATACCAAACTTCATTATAGACAGAATCTAGAAACTCCTTGGTCCTCTCCATCTCATGCCTCTCACCTCTCCTGCATCCACCACCAATTACTGCTATAGGTCCCACCCTCCAAGGGGAACACATCCCAGGGAACCATTTCCCCATTTGGGATTCCTCTTCTTGGTTCTCACATCCTAGGGATGTTCTCAGCAAACAGCAAGGTACAAAGACCATGGGCCAGCCAAGTCCAGTTTTCAATCTCATTTCAACTTTCCCAGGCATGCAGTGGGCACTGTGTATCAGGTACAGGAGACAGAGCTGTGAGACCACAGACTACCCTCCTAACTCCCACATTCTGGGCCCACTACCCCTATGAGCCTGGGCAGGGACAAGCAGCCTCCACAGATGAAGTTGGACCCTTGCACTCAATGAGAACAGCACTCAAGAAAAGGATGCCTGCAATCCTAGACTCCAACCAGGGATCACCAGAGGACAGAAATGATCAGAAGGTCTTTGGAGTCCAGAAAGTTAATTTAAAAAAAAGAAAAGAAAAGAAAAGAAAAGCTCAAGAACAAGAACTGAGGCCAGCAAGATGACTTGGCATACCACCAAGCCTAATGACCTGAGTTTGATCCCTAGGTCTCACATGGTAACAGAGATAACCAACTCTTTGCAAGTTGTCCTCGGACCTCCACACATAGGTCTTCAAACACAAGCACTCACACTTGTGCACACACACACACACACACACACATTAATTTTAATATTAAAAAAACCAGAATGCTGCTAAGTAGGTGTGTGCCCCAAGAGAGAACTAACAAGAAAGGTGACAAACAACTATCTTTAATTCCAATAGGAAAATGGGAGAGGGGCAGAGGCACAACTTTGCTGGCTTGTGGTAATTATACTTTGCCACACTGAGAAGCAGAGAAATCTGATTTATAACAAGAGAGGGTTCATCCTACCTCATCAACATTTTAAAATTGTTTCTACCTTTAGCACATCACAGCAGCTTTTGTGAATAGTCTTCAGATCATAAAGCTGACTGAGGCCTGCATACATGTGGTCTCCTAGTAACTCATAAGCCACATACTTACTGCTGTTAAAAAGAAACTACTACTACTACTACTACACACATACACACACACACACACACACACACACACACACACACACACACACCCTCAAGGTTCAGGGAACATCTTAGAAGATAGGAGCAGAAAGAACGTTACTCTGCCCAGGCAAATGGACCAAAGTCCAATTTCAACCAAGTGTTCATTCTAGAGGAGTCAGGCTATTGAGAAAATAAAGCTGCTTTTTCACAGCCCTCTACACATTCTACCCATCCAGGCACTAGGCATGAGATGAGGAAAATTCCAACTGCTATGTAGCCTGTGGAGATAAAGCCATAGTTGTACAAGAAGCTGACGACAGCATGAGACTCATTCACTTCCTTCCTCCAAGGGATGAGGCTCTGCCCAATCTTTCCTAAAGCACTTTCCACATATTACTAGGCAGTGCTACAGCTGCAAATAAGACCTGATAAGGTGGTAGTGTTAGGGTAGCTCCTGGGGGGGGGGGGGGGGGGCTCTTCCCAACCCTACTTATCCTTCCCAGGTATGTGGATGGCTGAGGGAGTACCACACACATGAATCTGTAGGCATCTCTCCTGTGCTCAGCATTAACACAAGAAGCCCCAAGCAGTAGCTCCTTCCATGCAGACCATGTCCAGCTGGAAGGCAGATACAGCAGGCCTTAGTCACCTACCTTGCTTATGGGGCCACCCTTCCCACAACCACAGTGACTGGCCTGTGTGCTCCCAAAAGCATCAGCTACCATGATCCTCGGAGTCTAGAAACACTGCAACCATTCTTCTCTGAGCAGTGAGATTGCTAGTGACAGTTCTTGGTCTCTGACATGGAACATACACAAGCTGCTCCATGCAGACCTCTCCAAGGTACAAGTAAGCAAAGTGAGCCAAAAGCCACAAGGAGTGGGACAGAGAGTCAGAGTCCAATCCAATACGGGCTGTCAGCACAGAGAAAGCCTGTATGTAACAGGCATCAGCATAGCCAAGAGAAGCAACAGCCTCATACACTTCCATCAAGTTAGCTTTTCCTTAAGCAAATGCCTTAAAAGTCACTGCTTCGGCCGGGTGGTGGTGGTGCACACCTTTAATCCCAGCACTTGGGAGGCAGGGGCAGGTGGATCTTTGAGTTCGAGGCCAGCCTGGTCTACAGAGTGAGTTCTAGGACAGCCAGGGATACACAGAGAAACCTTGTCTCAAAAAAAACAAAACAAAAAACAAAAAAAAAAAAAGGTCGATGCTTCGTTAATTATTTTCTTTCTTTTTAAAGAAAGAATATCAGGATAGGACCTCATTCTGTAGCCCAGGCTGCCCTGAACTCATATTAATTCTCTTCCTTTAGCCTCTCAAGTGCTAAGATTACAGGAACAAATCAGGGTTTACATGTTTCATCAAACTTCAGGGTTTACATTGGGGTAACTATAACAATACTTGGAAAACATTGCTTTTTAAATAACAGTAAGCTTCTAAATTAATTAAAACAAATCTGCATGTACTTATGATACAGCAATGTTTGTTTGTTGAAACAGGGTTGCTCTGTGTATCCTCTGTGTAGCACCCTCACCCTGTAGACCATGCTGACCTTGAATTTACAGGGATCTGCCTACCTCTGCTTCCAGGGTGCTGGGATTAAAGAAAGGCGTGTTCCACCACCACCCAACTATAACAGGTTTTTAAAGACTTTAGATTTGAGTTAAATTCTTTTTTTTTAACTTTTTACTTATTTGTGCGTGTGTGTGTGTGTGTGTGTGTGTGTGTGTGTGTGCGTGCGCACATGTGTGTATTTGCGCGCATGCGTCTCTGTGTACCACATGTATGCTAAGCCTGAGGATGCCTAAAGAGGGCTTTAGAGTCTCTGGGACTGGAGTTACAGACAGTTGTGAGCTGTCCTTTGAGAGCTGCACTGAACCCAAGTCCTCTAGAAGAGCAGCTAGTGCACTTAGCCACTGAGCCATCTCTCTAGCTCTGAACTAAATTCCTTAAAACTAATTTCCTACTTTCAGAACAAGACTGGCTTATTTAGAAATACAAATAAGTTCCAAATGTAAAGGGGTTTAAGGATATTAGCCAAATGAAAACAGGAGTGTATCTTCCTAAGTCACTGCTCACATGTGCTAACTTTTACTGGGGCCTCACTCAGCCACAGCAGGATGACCCTGGGTAAACTCACTACTCTTCTCACTTCAGAGAAAACCTAAAGAGCAACACCTGGCACCACAGTGAAAGCCACCATCTGAGGAGAGGTGTTTGTGGGTGTGTCCACCTGCTTAATTTCTCTAGGGAAGCTGTGAGATAGCTCACCAGGACTTAACCACACAGAAGAGATTCTCTTTCTGGTACAAACCTAGGGAAAGTGAGTGGCATGCCTTGGCCTGCCCCTCTCCTTTCCCACAGTCTTACACCTTGGCTCAGCATACACAGTAAGAACAGCATTCACCCCAAACTAATTTTTTTTTTCATTTGTGTGATACTGTGTAGCACTTCAAAGCAAGCATACTTGCCTCTACATGGGAAATGACAACATTTCCATTCTCAAGTAATTTTTTAAAGAGAAGACTAATAACTCATTGTGAAACTCCATGGTTTTTTTTTAGTTGCAAATCACATTAAAATATAAGCCCTGCATTTTACTTAATTTCTCTAAGTCATAAACAGAACCTTGTGCTTTGGGGTCACAGCCAAGCCAGCACAAAGTTGGGCCTGGCAGGCCAAGATTGCCTTCAATCGTTGGCCTTCTCCTCAATAGTTTTCTTCTCTCTGGAAGCTGGGCCATTCAGAGAGGCTGAGAAGAATAAGACATAGCTTTGAGCAATGCTTGCTATTTCCTTATTATTATTTTTTTTTTTAGGACAATCTTGCCCTGAAGGAAGAGATCCTACAGAGCCAATCCCAAGCTGTTCACAGGCAGCCCACGCTGCCCAGCCGGTTTGCACAGTGGAGGTGAGAGTCAGGAGCTGCCCCTGGCACAGGCGGGTCTGTGCCTGGGCGGGAGTGAACGTCAACAAGAGCTCAGCTTACAAAAGAGTTTCAGGTGAGGAAATCACTGGAAGGTGACAGGCAGAGTGCTCTGGCAGCAGTAGACAGTTTGCTTTCTTTTCCTTCCTGCAGATCAGATTTTAACTTCTGGTTAGAAGGAATCACCTACAGAACACACAACCAGGCCATCACATTTCCACATCACATCTTACTACTCCTGCCTTGCACTGGGCTTTTCAGGAGACCAGATTTGTGCCACAAAACAATGGCAAATTCCACCTGTCTGCTCAAAGGCAAAGAAAGATGGTTTCCAAAGGCAATCAAAACAATTTCAAAAAGATAAAAATGTGCCTTGAAAATCTTTTAAAATTCCTAAAGCAGAATTAACACTGTGAGGGTTTAAGAACAACTGATCAAGTTTCTTCAACCAGAAGTTAGAAAAGGTCAGTGGCTTTCCACTGCTTCAGGCACCACAGACTTCAGGCAGTAGGACTCCTCACATCACCTCCCTGGTTCTATTTTATTCTGGGAACTATATTTGGATCTCAACTGTACTTGTACAGAATACACTGAGGAGTTTGTGAAAGTAAAGATACCAAGATTTTATCATGTGCTAGAAATAACAGGCTTAAAACCTGATAATTAAAAACCATGGTCACTCATGACGAACCTCACAAGCAGGTCTGCAGGGCACACCCGACCGATACTCAGACGCACAGAGCTTCAGGCTCTTCAGGAGGTAGTGCATGCCCCAAGCTCACTGGCGCACCTGACTCACCAGATGCCCTCCCCCGCTGATGCCTGGAGTCAGATGGGCCAGGAAGGGCCAGGCACAGGCTCTTCAGAACCTGTCTAACCGGCTAGAAATCTGCAGCAGCTCAGCTCCAAAGGGCACTGCTGCCCATCTGCTGGCTGCCAGCTTAGAATCAGACAGCTGTGAAGCAGAGGCTGGCAGCCCTGCAATCAGACAGCTACAGTTTCCATGCACAACATGCAGACATGAGCTCCCCAGCAACCCCTCAGGCTGGTCCCACAGGCCAGCAAGTCCAGACTCTCCAAGCCCAAAAAAACACGTGGACCCACAAGAGTTTCTACAGACTACAGGTAGAGATGGTTGTACAACCTCTCCTTGGCCAGGAAATGCAGGGTCATTCCAGAGACTGAGTTGTACATAAAGTGAAGGGCTCTTCTGTGCTTACCCACTAAGGCCCAACAGAAGCCGCACTCTCCACACCACACCCAACGTGAAGAGGACCTCTTATCTCCCCTTGGCACACCCCACTCAGAGCAAGCTCAATTCACACAAGTTCTTGAAGACCACACCAAGCTCAATCTGGGCCACCTTGTGGCTAAGAGCTTTGCAAGGCCAGACAGAGAGCCTTTTTGTGTCCCCATCCTCAGCCCCAGTATGAAAAGAGAATAGAGTGTTGAATAGGAAGTAGGCATGGTGCCAGGTGTGACCCTGACATGGCAGCGATGACCTGCAAGGAGCCTTCGAAGGATGGAAGGACCTTTGACTCTGAAGTGCCTTTTCTTCTGTGAGTAGTAAATGGTGACCCTGAAGGTGCCATGTTCCTTAGCGACTATGGAAGCTCCTTCCATACTGTTCTAAGTATGGGGAAAGCTGGAGCTGGAGAAGACCAAGCAGAGCCCCAAGACCCACCTCCAGCCATGACACCAAGACACAGCAACCAACTTGAGAGCCAGGAGTTTCACAAACTATCTGTTTCCTTTACAAAATCCACCCAGAGATCAATCATCGTTGTGATAGGAGTTCTATAGCATGAAGTGAAGAAGGCACTCTGGTGGGAACTGTGTAACCCCGGCTTTTCCCTCGGGAGCAGGTGTCCTACAGGTCCCTCCATTCATGAGGAAGTTGGTTAGGACCTCTCATCTGTACCTCCTGCCTTCCAAAGCTGTAGAATGGCCTTGAGTCCCCACATTGAACAAAAATGAGGGAGCATGAGATAGCTACATGCTCCCCCAGGCCAGCAGGTCAGCTCCTGTTCCCTTTACTCTATTATTCTCTCCCTCAGGCCATCCCAGATCAGAAGAGAGAGAAGGACAAGGCATAGCATCCTGGGGGGTTGCTGCTCTCTGAACAAAACTGTTAGGCTGAACGGAGTCTGTCAGAACTGGTTTTACATTGAAACAGGAAGCAAACGCAGATCAGAGCCAAGGTCCTCCCATCCTTCACAACAATCTCCTGGCAGGTCATTGGTACCACGTCAGGGTCACGCCTGGTTCTATGCTTACCTCCTACTCAATACTGTATCCTCTTTTCATCTTCAGGGGAAAAAAATTGGGACACTGACTATAGCTACCCACCTGGCAGGGCCTGTGGAACTGAACAAGACGCCATCCATGAAAAGGAGCTTCATTGCTCTGGGACATTTGTGAACAAGAGGAAAATGTTTCTGCTACTTGCGCAATATACAGTGAGAAAGTTGAAGATGAGGACAAGAAACAGGTGTAAGAACCACCCTCAAAGCCACATAAACTGACAAAAGACGATGCATCTACATAGCAGTGGAGTGAGAAGCAGGGAAGTCAGAGCTATGGTCCAGGCCTGGGGCTCAGCAGAAGGCCCTGGGCAGCTGGACCCTTGCCCCTTCCCATCTAGAACCAAGTCTACAACCAACATCACATCTTCCTGGTAACTGTGCATCTGTCAGGTCCCCATGAGTGGTGCCCCATCAGCATATGTTTATGCTCCATAGATGAAACAGGTCCAGGATGCTCCCTTCTGAAAGCAGGTGGTTCCTTCCAGTCAGATGTCCGGGGGGTGGGGGTGGGGGGTTCTGGAGTTGCGTTTTGAAATGAGGTGAGGGATGAGTAGCACCATGAGGACGTTCTAGGGGGTCCTGGAAACTTAGCATCTGGCTTAGACTTTCAGAAATCTGGGAAGTACTAGAATAGCTGCTTTCCCTGAGGCTGGTTCTGTCCCGATTTCCTAAGTTGTGTGGCCAGCACACTTCCACCCCACCTTCATTCAGCAACTTGAAGAATAAACAGTACTGGAGAGCAGAGCTCTGTGAGGCAGGGAAGCATTCTTAGACAAGGAGTGGCAGGTGCCTGCTCACTAGACTCCAGTACTAATGAGGGGTAGGGTCCTAGGTGTAGGGTGGTCTGGTTGTAGGCTCTTAATAGGAGTTCAGTGTCGTCAGAAACATCACGCCTCAGGCGTGGCAGCAGAGCTCTTCTGCCTGACTTTCTGGAGTATTTTCTTTCTTTTTCCTTCCCCTTGGAAGGATGCAGAACAAGTGTGCCCTCAGCACAGATCTCTCTTCACTCTTGTGCAGCAATTGGCACATAAACTTGGGGGACGGGGGCGGGGGGATAGCAGTAACCCTTCTTAGAGTTCAAGCTTCATTCTGTTTCTAAGGAGCCAAAGGAGGACACTAAGTAGCTCAGTGTGTCTGTCCATCATGATGTGAATGGTGCAATGGATCCTCTCTGAATGAGTCTTTTCATGCTCACTGCGGCAAGACCAATGATTTGCTCTGTCCTCAGCACATATGGGCCGCTCCAGAGTATTCTAGTGACTGAGATTTACCCTGTCCCCATGCATGTAATCTTTTCTGAACATTTGGAAAGGACTGAAATGGAACCTCGGACCCATTTGCTTCCCCAGACAGCCATGTTTGGGGCCCTATCTGCCCACATAGCAGATCCTGTCCCATTCCACAAGATAAGGGTCTTTTCCTATCTTGTCCACCTCTTAGAGGGGAGAGGTAGAGCACAGGGATGCTGCTATTCACAGCTAGTTGTAGAGGACCGCTAACCTAAAGCCAACAGGTTACGGGCAAATGGTATGCTTATCTGAGGTATGTCTGCCACATGACACAATCACTCTCCAGCACAACCAACAGGCTTTACCTTGAAATGGCAGTCACAAAAGGTGTCAACTCCTGAGGCTCATAGGCACGTGCAAAAGCCCAGCACACATAACAGGCAGCATCCCTGACGTTAGCCCCAACACTGCAGGCACCCCGCTTCTCATCGTAGGTAAGGGCCTTCAGGATCACTGTGACAACTGGCAGGAGATAAAAACAATGAGTAGTTAATGGCATACTGTGAGGAAGAATCATAGGAATCAAAATATGCTCAGGAAAAAAGAAAGAAAGAAAGAAAAAGACCACGAAAGGAAAACAAGTCCACCAGCTCAAAGGTAAAAAAGCATTTTTGACTTTCCCAAGAATCATATAAAGAAATGACATTTATTCAGAACAATAACCATAGCTAGGCTGCCAAATCTGTGGCCATAACATCAGAGTGCAAAACTTAGAGGCCCACACCAGGATAGAAAGGGTCATGTGTTTATGGGGAGTATTGGTGATATCCACAAATGAGGCAGATAGATGTGAAGCCACAGGACACCATCCAAATCTTGTTATCACAGATTTCAACAACCTCAGAGCGGGGAGGAGGCACCAGACTTGGACTAGAGAGGGGTCCTTAAAGTTCCAGGACTAAAGAGACCATAGACATGGAAAGTCAGTTCTAGGTTGCCTTGTGTGTACAGGATTGTCTGTTTGACTATATAAAGTGTCTATAGTAGCCAAGAGATACAAAGTCATATGAATTCCTCTTCTGGTTCTCGTAAAAATACACAACCAGGCAATTGATACACATGCATGCACAGAGACAGACAGACAGACATGCATACACATATACACACATACTTGGCAGTTGATACAAAGAGGTGATGTGTGCAAGAATACTGGAATATTAAATTATTCCTGTATTTATAGCATTCCTGAGTATTTACTTGAAGGGCTCCAAGTCAACATATCATAGATACACTTGCTCATCAATGTTTTTTGTTTTACTTATTTAAGGCAGCATCTCACCGTGTAGCTGTTGGTTGGCCTCAAATTTGCTATGTAAATCAGGCTAGGCTACCCTTGAATTGTGCCTGCCTCAGCTTCCCAAGTGCAGGGATTAAAGGTGTGTGCCTCCATGCCCAACACATTCATTAATGTTGATTTGCGGCACTGTTCAAAATGGCTAAATTATAGAACCAACCTAAGTGTCCATCAAGAGAAGAATGGGTAAAAAAAAAAAAAATACAATACATCTAAACAACTAAGTTTTATTCCACCATAAGTGAAAACAAATCAGGAGGCTCCATCAATAAGGTGTCTATAATGCAAATGTGAAGACCTGAACCGGGCTCTCTGGCACCCATATAAAAGATGAGCATGGGGGCTGGCGAGATGGCTCAGCAGGTAAGAGCACTGACTGCTCTTCCAAAGGTCCTGAGTTCGGATCCCAGCAACCACATGGTGGCTCACAACCACCCATAATGAGATCTGACACCCTCTTCTGGTGCATCTGAAGACAGCTACAACGAATTATGCCGGAGAGAGTGGGGTCGGAGTGAGTGGACCAGCAGAGGTCCTGAGTTCAATTCCCAGCAGCCACACACATGATGGCTCACGGCCATCCGTACAGCTACAGTGTACTCATACATATAGAATAAATAAAAAAATAAAAAAAATGAGCATGCTAAGGTGTGTAACCCCAGCTCTTGCAAAATGAGGAAACAAGAGGATCTGTGGAGCTCACTGTACAACCAGCATAGCCAAATCCATGAATTCCAGGGTCAGTGAAAGAATCTGTCAAAAAATAAGATAGACATCAACAGAAGATGTCTGACATTGACTTCTGACTCCCACATGCATATACAAGCACACACACTCTCTCACACAAACACACACACTTCACACACAAAACAATGAAATCATGCTATTTACAGGAAAACAGATCCAACAAGAGATTATCACACTAAATAAGTTAGCTTGCTCTGATAAATATCACATTTTTCTCTCATTTGTACATCCTAGATTTTATGCAAAAAAATCATGTATACACAGGACATGAAAGTAAAAGTAAAGCCATTTGGGAAAAAAGAAGGGAGCTAACAGGAGGGAAGGGAGGAGAATATGGTGAGGAACTCAGTAAAAGTGCATTACACACTTTTATAAAAATGTCCTCTTGAAATCCAGTACTATATACTACAGCTATATGGCAAACAAAAGGTGAAATCAGGGCTGAGGAAATGGCTCAGTTGGTAAAGTGCCTGCCTCGTAAGCATGAGCACCTAAGTTCACATCCCCAGCACACACATAAAAATGCAGGCATAGTGTTGCACACTTATAATCCTAGCACTGGAGAGGCCGAGATAAGAGGAACCCCATGGCTTGCTGGATGGCTCATTTTGCCAAATAGAAGCAACTCTAGACTCAGTGAAAAACCTTATACTAAAAATAAAGTAGAAAGAGATAGAAGACATCCAAAATTGATCCCCTGGCCTCCACACACACACACACACACACACACACACACACACACGTGTGTGTGTATATACCTATGCTCGCACGCACATGTGTGCACCCGCACATACACAAACACACACACAAACCATACCACACCACACAAAAAATGAAAATAAAATGTTACTGTATATTGTTCTGTATATTCATGTATTTGTGAAGAGCTGCTTATTAAAGATGTGTACACTTATTAAGAAGTGTACACTTCTTAAAGCTGAACCATTACATTTTTGAATCACATAAAGGAATTTAATGTATTTACTGTGTGTGGGGGGGGTGCGGGGTTGTGGGTGGATGCATGTATGCTTGGCACATGCATGGAGGTCAGAAGATAGCCTTCAGGAATTAATTCTCTCCTTCCACCATATGAGATCCAAGCAGCCAACTCAGGTTGTCAGAATTGATAGCAAGTGGCTTTACCTGAGCCATCTCAACAGTCTAGAATTTAATTTTATAAGAAAATCAATTGTTAATTTTTAATAGCCTCTTACAAGTAGTAACAGAAAATAGCAATAGAGAAAAACTTAAGAAAAAAATGTGATTTTCACAATGCAACGATAGGCTATTCTTTTAAAGTCACACTAAGTGGACTTCTCTAAAAGAGCATGCTGAAAGTCTCAGTTTCTTGATCCCAGTGAGAAAATCATGCTGTAGTAAGGACACTGGGCAGCTCTCACTGGTATCTTTAAAATGCGTTTAAAACATAACTTGAGGACTAGGAATATGATTTACTGGTACAGAACCTAGGTGCAGAGCATGTGTGAGGCCCTGGGTTCAATTTCCAGTGTCATACTAAAGAGACAGAGGAGCCTCCTGCTGGCATCATAGCTCAGGCAGTGTCTGTAGCTATGTGTTCCTTGACATGGCAGGGAGTTTCAAATGCTGAAGGCCATCAAGGGAGGATTCATAGCTGATAGATAAATCAAGGAATTTAGTCAAATACCAGCAGCAGACACAAAGGGCATGTGAGTGTCCAGGGTCTCCAAAGGTAAGATAAACGGAGCACGCTGCTTCTAGGACTGCATGCATGCCACCCTCAGAACCTGTGTTCTACCTACATCCTCACCACATGTGAGTACCAACCCTGTGTCCACAGTGTGAAGAGAGGTACCTCTTAGGTGTGTGCATGTGAGGTGCCCATCTCCTGCATGTGCAATTATCCACCAGAAAATTGCACCTAGAAATATAGGCAAAAAGAAAAACCAAAACAAACAAAAAACAAAACAAACAAACAAAAAACCCTGAAAGACTATTAACGTTATAAAACCAACTCTGCCTTTCTGCTTCTAAATTTTCCTATATAAATATAAATAGTTATGGTTCAATGGAATCTATTTCACACACTAGTGGTATTTCACAGAGGCTGTAAAATGTGCACAAGACAAGTAAGTGCAAGAGGCCCTGGACACACACATCCTTAGGGAACAATATGGTATGTAGTGTATCTTCATAAAGATGTGGGGTTACCTAGGTTGGTCCTGCTAAGAACCCCCAAATAAGGCCTATCCCCTGACAAGTCTCAGTTCCTGAATATCAGCATTAGGAATGTGACTGTAACTCCTAGACATCCAAGATAGAGTCCATTTTCCCAGCAGTCTCCAATAGAAGTAAGAGGCCACACTCAAGTCTTGGGCATAATGTAGGGCCCAGTAAGTCATCCCAAGGCCAGCTATTCCTGGCCTCTTCACAGCCAATCTCTGAGTCAGCTCCTCCATTCCAACAGCTTGGCCCAGCCCCATTTCCCATCCTTTCCAGAGGCACTCTGTGTCACAAAGGCTGGCTCCTCCACATCATTCTTGAGATCCCTACAGCTCCTACTCGGTTTCCAACCAGCCTTATAGTGCCCTGCTCTGTCAGAACTCCCACTGCAGAGTATGTCCCTGAGACTCCCTTATCCTACAAGGCTTCTCTGCACCCCAGGAAACAGTCATACCACCAGGCAGACTCTCGGGAGCAAGAAGCAGATTAGCAGCAACACAGAAGCTGAACCGAGTTATCTGACAGACTATTCATTGCTCCTCTACACACTTGATGTTTCCCCAAACATGGAGCTAATGGTTAAATACAAACCTAGCAAAAGACAACCACCATGGGTGCTATGGATTAGAAATTATATCTACAATTATCTCAACTTGAACTATATCCAATCTGCAGTGCTGAAAAGGTCCTCTGTTCTATTGAAACAGGCCCAGCTGACCTGGCATTACTCCCAGTTTGCTAGTATACAGCTCAAATTCACAACTCTGTTAATTAACAGGTTGCCCACTAGGGAGCAAACAATGTCAAGAAAATTGACTGTGGCACCTGTGGGAGGCCAGTGCCCATATACGTAGAGTCACTGCCAGCTGGACTCCCTGGAGCTCAGCAGGCACCATAGCCCAGATGCTCTGGGCAAGGCCAGCCAGCAAGCCTCTGGCCTCAGGGAAACCTGAATGTATTCTCTAAGTGTCAACTTATCACTCCACAGGACAAAATCAATTTCCAGACAGACAACTACAAGTGGCAGTGTCAGCACTCTCAATGTCCACTTCACATCTCTCCTATACCTTGCCAGGAAACTGGTGCCACCTATGAGCAACCCCAACAGGCAAACACAGACCTCCCGCACCATAGTACCCAGCCCAGCCAGAGCACCCAGGCTTCTGTCCCCAAACTGAAGTTAAGATAATTTTAGAAACTACCCCTTCTCAGGGACTTGTGACATAGGCCAGCCACAAGAAAATCAAGTGATGGGTGTGAGTCCACTAATAGTATGTCTTGATGGACTTTTTTAGAGTGTAATCCTACTGAGGATTTACTGTGTAGAGGACCAGCTGCCTGGGAGGATACCTGATGGTTCTAACTCCCCATCCCATCTGAGGAGCCACAGGAGTTGCAGGCTCCAAGAACCCACTCACATCTTGCCTGTCTCCAGATAGCCAGGGCCCTTCAGATGTTAAAATATGCTGAGACTCCCATCCTGTGTCCTTCTACAATTCTAAGCCAGAAAAGCAGAAAAATAAAGCTCACTGGGCCTCAGACCCCACAGGCCCCCACATAGATGCCAATGCTGCCCAGCAAAGACCTGACTGTCCTCCCCCTATTCTGGCCTACAGCCCAGTCATTAGTCTTCAGAGACAGCATCCTGGCTTTTCTTGTGCTGAGATACTTAAAAGCATCCTCCATAGATGCACAGCAAACACCAGGAGCTAACAAAGAATATGGCATGAGGCCATGACCACCACCAACTGGCTGCTAAATGGAGACTGGCCTAGTAAGGGCAGGATGCTATGATATGGATCACTGGAAAGGAACTGATTTGTAGAAAGGACAACATGGGAAGGGCTGCAATGACTGATCCTGTAACAAAAAATAGGGAAGCCAGACTGCTGCCTCTGATTCATCCCAAGGTGTGAGAGCAGCAGCCTGGCACACGAAGACAGGTTAGGCCCACGTCTGTTGCTCCTGGGGGGTGAGGAAGCTCTACAGATGACCTCCTGGGCTGTCCAGCCTCTGCCATGTGAAAGGAAGACATTGAGTTTCCAGCTCTGATTTTCAGGGATCTAGGAAACAGAAATCAGAGTATCTTTGGTGGCTACAAGGGCACTGGGCACTCACAAAGCTGGGCTCAGGGGAGGGAGATGGTCATTTGGAACAGGAAACTCTTTGCCTTCAACCTTTACATAATCATTATCAGACAAATTCAAAAACAGCTCTTTCCAGATTCAACAGGTTTAAAATAAGGAAACTGTTCAATAGCTTTGAACAAAAACCTTTCTCATGGTTCCAATTACACACTGCAAATGCATGTCAAATATATATATCATACCCCAGAGGGCTTCTTTTGGCAACTTGGGAGTCCAGCAAGATAATTTAAACAGCCTTCTCTCTAGACAGCATGTCGTTTGTTTAACACAGGCTGCCTAAGGAAGCAGCAGCCTCCAGGTGAGAGCAGTTATTTAACTCCCAGAGCCCCACATTCCTCACTGCAGGGTCTGTAGAACCTGTAAGCCAGGGACACAAAGATTCAGCTATCATCTGCATCAGCAGAAACAACCAGCCCATAAAAAAAATCACCACACAGTTACATCTCCTGACAGCCACTTGGCCATACTAATTTAAAACAAGTTAACACATTAGGCCATCGTGGTTTATACAGGTTCCTGAAGTGTGTCGGGTGCAAACCCCAGGCTTTGCTCGACCTTCCCAACTCAAACTCGATGGTAAAGAACTTACAGAGATGGAGGTATACAGTGGTGTGAGCGATCCAAAGAGGAGAGTATGAAAAACCAACTATTCTAATGCAGTCCAGGAGGCCAGCAATAGGTAAAATGCTGACCATGGACAGACAGACATACCACAGAGAGCAGTGTCTCCCAAGCGATGCCCAAATCCATGCACTATCCTGAGCCACCTCATCCTATGAGTGGAGCCACATTCAGACCCAGAAGCCTGCCCACTGAGAGCCTGAGCCTCAGAGGCCCAGCTTCCAGGATCAGGTGTGGCTGCAGGACTTGCCCCTTGTACCAACAGCCATTGTACTGTCCTTAAGAATATAGTTCAACTTGCTTGGGAAAAATGCCCCTTGGATGTGCTAAAGATAGGAAGAATGACCCACAGATAGACCTCTGGATTAATCTCCCACAGGCCGCGTAGGAATGCCCCCAGAAGCCCTCACTAACCTACAGCAGCAGCAGCATTTGGCCTATGACCATGGAATCCTCAACTGTGTGGGAAGGAAGATCAGATTTGTGGATCTCGCCTGCCCTTGAAGGGCCAGAGACAACTCACCCCATGCCCAGTGCTGTGGGGTACACATTCTCAGATATCATCTGGCTCTGTACCCTCCAAAGGCACTTCAGGGGTCTACCTACCAAGCAGGTCATTAAATTAAGCCCACACTTAATCCAGAAAAAGGTTCTACACTCATCTAGGTCCCAGAAACCCTCCAACTATACAGCCAAGAGCCAAGGCTCATCTGTCACACAACCCAGCCAGGTGTCCTGAAGAGCTCATGAGAAACTCCAACAGGCAGGTACACTTACTAGTTTGGCAATGCCCTGCATTCCAAATGTGCTCCCCGCCCCCAAGAAATTCATTCACAGGAGAAGACATTTCCACTTTAAATGAAAACTCACTAGGGAAGGATCCTTCAGAAATTCTAAGCCCAACCCACCTACATTAGCCTCCTGGGTGGTACAGCAGATTCTGCTGAACAATGACAAACACATTGGTGAAATGCCCACATCCACGTCCACCCCTATCAGCTGGAGAATGAGATGAAATCCATATAACAGGTAGTAAGAAGTGTGGGGCACCTATAAACACAACATTCCTGATGGGTGTGACTGGAAGTGGATAACAAAGGGGAGACAGGTGAGTGGTACTGAGACAACACAAGTCTTATGGTGACACTATAAAGCTATGGGGGTAGTTTAGGCAAAATTACATCTGGGACTGATGGCATGCCAGGACTGGTGGACACACACACACACACGCTCATCTGGGAATCTCTGCTAGCTACAGTCTGTGCCCAAGCCAACACTGTAATTCTGAGAAATCCACGGGGTCTTCCTGAATACTTCTTTGTAATCTTATAAACCTGTTAAGTGCTTCAGAATGAAAAATAAAAAGAAGAGGAAAAGAATGTGTTTGGAGATGGCGCATATGCCCAGAGATTGCTGAAGGCTTGGTGGCACTACTGAGATGAACGGAATGATCACAAGGGTGGATACTGATGACCTCACAATGTATGGCCAGTGGGGCCTGAATGAAGGAAGTAGACCACTAGGGAAATGCTTTAAAAGATTATATATCTTGCTTCAACTCTTTCCCGTGTTTGCCTCCTGGCCCCTAGTATAGCAGAGCAGCTTTCTTTGCCATGATGGTTTGCGTCATACCATGGGACTAACTGATCATGGTCTGATACCTTGGGTATCATAAGCTAAAGCAAACCCTTCCTTCCTAACTTTTCTCAGGTAAACTGTCAAAGCAATGAAGAACAATTAGCACAGAAGTCAAAGCAAAGGCCTGGGATATACAAGATGATAGTTCACCTAGGGAGTGCCAGAGAGCAGCCTGAATACCATACACAAGCAATGCCTTGACCCCAGCACAGGCTGTATTTGTGCAGGTATGATAACAACGTCCTGCCCAGTACCCACAAAATACCTACATACAAAATACCTATGGTGCGAGGAAACAATGTTCTGTACTTAGAATATTTGTGTCCCTCTAAAACTCGTGTCTTGAACTGTGAGCACTGAAGTGTTGGTACAATGTGACCTAGGATCAGGTTATGAAGTCCTCACCAAAATGGAAATGGTGTTTGATAAGGTAGCCTATTAAAGCCCATCCTCACAGAAGGACACACCAAGTGTGAGTAAGGAGACATTGTCTGACTCACAACGTGTTAGCTGCTTCATCTGAGACTCCCAGCTCCAAAGTGGCTACAAGCAGTAAATTTCTTATGTCTACAAATGAATTGTTCCGCATGAGCTGTTTTGTTCTAAGAGCCCAAAAGAACTGACACTACATCCAGAAAAGCACAGGACTCTGAAAAGCCATACTGATTGAGCATGGTCTAGCACCTGCCTGAATGGAAAGGCCAGAGGCCCTCCTTCTCCAAATGTTACCGGGAAGACATGGGGAAGGCATCGGTGAGTGAGTAGGGATCTAGGAAAACAAGAAAACATCCACTAGGCTACATTCAAAGATGTCTGAGAGAATACAGCCACACAGCTTTGTCCCAGCATGCACAGCAAAGCGTCCATGTGAAACCAAGCTTAATAGCTCACACTTGTAATTTCTGAACTCAGGAAGACGAGGCAAATGAATTTCTGTGAGTTCTGGTTTAGCTGAACCAGTGAATGAAGCCTGTCTTTAAAAAACACAAAAATAAAACTAAACAAATAAAACAGCTTCTGTGAGAGCCCACACAGTTAGGATGACAGGACAGGTAGCAAGAGTTCACTTCTGCCCCTACGTATTCCAGAGAGTTGGCAGAAGATTCCAAGACTGACCATGCAAGTTTTCAAGACAAGGGGGAGTCAAATGTTCGGTCCCTTGGAGGACACCAGCACTTTCCCCAGGGGTGTGTGCTTCTCTCCAGAAGGAGCACCCTACCTGGAGGTGTCACTTACATGCCAGCTAACCAAAGGCAACAGTGCCTCTCTCTCAGTCCAAGGTTGTAGCCACCTCCCACCCATATTCCACACCCTGGAAGTAGCAGCTACCACCAAAGTGGCACAACAGGTCTATGCTATCTGCCCTTCACCAGAATGGAGAGTCATCTTCAAATGCAAGTTGTTTGGTAGTGGAGAAAAATGAGCTTGCAGCTGCAACTAATGAAATATGGTGTCCAAGTGCTGTCACAATCTCTGACACCAACTGACCAACAAGAGATGACAGATGAGGCTGGAGGGGAAGCCAGACATCCATGGGAACGCCCAATTCCTTTCCCACCAAACCCCACTCTACCACTATTGGCCAACTGAAGCCTAAACTTAGGGCCTAGATAAGACGACTGGAGGCCTCTGCCAAAATAAGCTCATGAGGGGTTTCCATTCCATGCTGGACTAAGAGGCAAATAGGTAACTCTTCCAGGACATCCTTTCCCTTGGAGTCCATCTTACTTGTCATGACAGAATATGCATACAACCCCACAGACTTTATTACTGCACCTGTCCCATGTCAGAGCATGCACATCGCCCCCACGGACCCCACCCTACCTATCCATGACATACACGGTAGCACAGACCCCACTTCAGAAGCCCATGATAGGACATGCACGCAGCACCCAGAGCAGGGAATCTGCACAGTTGCACCTCCCCTTCCTATGTTCTCCATTACTGAACATGCCAATACCCCATGTGCCCCATCCTGTATTATCCAAGCAAAATCAAGTTGGGATAACCAAGCAAGGTCAGCACAGCCTCCCAGGGACACAGAACACAGACTCCTCAACAAAGGGCAAAGGAATATGCTTCTCACAACTGCCCAAACACACAAGTACCTCAACAAACCCGGTCTCTGGGGTGTGGTTAGGGCTCCCGACAGGAGTTTAGTGGTGCCCAGCAAAGGCATGCAAAAAGACCACCAGGCTGACAAAAAAAGACTCAATACCTTCTCCATCATCAGTCAGCCAGTGTATCTGCTGGCTCTCAAAGCCACTCAAGTGCTGACTTCCAGCCAAGTCAAGCCCCTCCAGGTTAATACTCAGTATTACACTAGTCTTTTTTCAAGTGATCCTGTTGGTTCTTTGCCAGTTAAACATTCTAGAATCCCCAAGTGGCCATTTCCAACAAGACCTAGCACTGGTTCCCTTTTTCTCTGACACTGGTCCCTTTTCACCACCCTAGCAGCTGTCACAGAGGCAAGGGCCTGTCAGTTCCTGCCTACCACCACCACTGCCACAGGCCACCAAAGAAGAAGGACACGACATGGCAAAACCACGAGGCAAGAGGTGCCTCCTGGACCAAGGTGTGCTCCTCTGCTGATGCTGTGCTGCTGGCACAGAAACACCCACAGCTAATGACAGAGTGGCAAGCACAACAGCATGAAAGAAGCAAAAGCAGCGTCCTGGAGGATTAAAGGCTGCACAGGAAGTCGAGACCAGTTCTACCTGACTTACAGCCAGGGTCCCCAGCCCTAAGCCCCAGGCCACCAGTGGCCCAAGACAGTGACCCTGGCTCTCGCCTCTGGGGACATAGACAGCAGGATCCCAGGAGACTGCAGTGTCAGAAATGGGCCCTAACTCAAGGCAATATTGCAAGAGATACACAAGACTCCAAGAGTAGCAAGTGGCCCAAGGTCACAGAGGACACATCTAACATGGTTTAATCTCAAGCCTGGCACCCATCTTTAACTAAATAATTGGAGAGGTTCTGATGTCATCATTTCACATGTCTATAACTTTCCTGGTCATGACCTGGTGGGTACAGCCCCGTTGAGTAAGTCTCAGACTTTCCACCATTATACTGCCTGGCAGCCAGCCTTGGCTACCAATTCCAAAGGACGCTCTGTTGGTATCTACAATTATGAATTGTAATCCCCATTACTTGTGTACACTACAGGGACTGGATTAAAAAAAAGGAGAAGAAGAAAAAGGTGCCTATCATCTGCAGGAACAGCTCCCAGGCACAATACTCATTTTTCATGGCACTCATTTTCTTTGGAAAACTAAGTCACTGCAAGAGGATGGTTATGGTTTACAAGTGTCACAACCAAATGCAAAGGCTCATGTGTTGAAGGCTAGGTTCCCAGCTGGTGGAGCCAATCATTGAGAGGTGACCAGATCATAGGAATGCTGACTTAATGGACTAATCTATTGATGGATGTTTAATTTAATGACATTATTGGGAAGAAGAGGAACTTTGGGAGGTGGAAGCTTTTATAGAAAGAGTAAGTCAGTGAGGGAGGGGTAAATATTCAGGGCCAAATGTCTGTCCGTCTGTCTCTGTCTCCCGCCCCCCTTCCTCCTCCCTCCTGGCCACCATGAAGCAAGCTATAGCTTCCTCCTCTGTATAATTGCTGTATCTTGAGCCAATGGAATGGGTCCAGCCAACCTTGTACTGAAAGGTCTGAAAGCTGAGCCACAATAAATCTTTTCTTTTATGTCAGGTATTTTGTCACAGTAACAAAAGACTGAGGTATATGGAAGACATTGTCACTTTATGGGGCCACATATGAGTGCACTACACCTGGACTCAAGATCAAAGACAAAGCCTGGATTCCCATGTAGAAGCTGAGTTCCACGCTTATCTATTGGCTAGATGGAACTCAAGTCCCTTCCCCTATCCCCAGAAGTCCAATGTGGCTGGGTAAAGCAAGCAACTGGGCATCAGGAACTATTATATCGGTCTGTTCGCAGCTGACCGTGTGATCTCACACAATACAGATCAGCAGGCATAAAAATGAGAACAGAGAACAAAACGCATAGAAGTCCCACAAAGGCACATGAAGGATGACTCTCAGTTGCACTAGCACTCAAGGCCCAGGAACTGTGCAGCAGTTTCAGTGTCCTGCGGCCACAGCTAACCTGAACTGCTAGAACCTGTGTTCTTCATCCGACAAAATCAGCTGCACAACTCCCCAGTAAACTCAGTGGGCCACACATCACCACAACCACCAGAAGACAGGCCTGGACAGTGTAAAAGCAAGCTCAGGAAATGAAAGGCTTTGATTAGGGAGCAAGATTTCTCTTCAAATTATTTTTCATCAATGGGCCAGCAAGTTGACTCAGTAGGTAAAGATGTCTACCCCCAAACCTGACAATTTGCCCAGGGATCTGCATGATACAAGCAAAGAAAACACCCCCAAAAGTTGTCCTTTGACCTCCATATGTGTGTTATGACATGCATGAAAGACAAAATAAAAATAAATGTGATTTAAATCTTTTCATCAAATGGCATAAATACCATCACAGTGTCTAAAATAACAGAAAGACGTGGGTAGAAAGGCACTCAAAGTGCACTGCAGAAGCCAGATACTACCACCCATGCTCAGAAGTATCACAGGTCAGGTCTGGCCCTAAGCTGATCTCCACTTTTGAAAACAAATACGATAAACCATGTTAACACAGGAGAGAGGTTATGCACATGGCTCCTACAGGCACATGAGCAATGAAAGCTGGGGCACATATCACCTTGACATGCTAACACTTTCCTTTACTGGATAATACATGAATAATAGTTCACATAAAATACCAAATCTGACTAATTAATTGCCAAATAAAAGCAAAAGGATTAAAAACATTTCTAAAGGTTTGGGAGGTTGTTTAGTTGTTTTGGGGATGGGTCTCACTATGTAGCCCTGGCTGACTTTAAACTCACAGAAATTCACTCTCAGTTTCTCAGAGTAAAATTGTGAACCATCATGCCCAGTTAAAAGGCCCCCCACCTCTTTTTTTTTTTTTGAAACAGGGTTCCTCTGTGTAGCCTAGGCTGTCCTAGAACTCACTCTGAAGACCAGGCTGGCCTCAAACTGAAGAGATCCACCTGTCTCTACCTTCTGAGCACTGGCATTAAAGGTGTGTGCCACCATTGCCCAACTAAAATCCCATTCTTAATGCATGTGTGCATGTATTTAGACACATCATATATATACTATACACACAAAAAAGAAAAACACACAAGCAAAGGACACTGTAGAGAATGGTAAATATATATTGATGTTAACAGAGATACTGCCAAGGGAAGTATCTTATTAGAAGAGCAACACGATGACAGAAAATACCTGCAAATCACGTAGCTAGTAAGGGTTTACTATCCATACTATATACACTCCCCAGACAGGACAATATACACCCGAAACTCTAGCACTAAGCAGACTGGGGCAGGTGGATCACAAGTTCAAGTTCATCCAAGAAACATAGTCTCTCTCAAAACAACCAATGTCTCTCAACATCACCTCCTCTCACACATACACACCAGGTACGGGCTGATGGTTTTGTTTTATTTTGTTTAGGTTTTTTGAGGCTTGTTTCTTTGGAAATATCATCTTACTAGGTAAACCAGGCTGTTCTCCTGAGTTCTGAGATGATAACATATATGCTATTATACCCAGCCAAAAAGAAATGTACCTATTGAAAAGACATTTACCCAAACAGATATACAGCCACAAGTACGTGAGAAGATGCTCAAAATTATTGTCACTGAGGCAAAATGCAAGCCAAAAATCACATCAACATACTCCTTCAGACCGGCCAGATTGGGTAGAAAAGTTGGCTTCTTTTTTCCAGAAGGAATCAACTGTGGTACACCACTACTAGAGGCATAAGAGTACTGTGCTATGAAAAGTAGCTTGGTGGACAGGGGACTGTCATGCGATCTGGTATGACAAGAGGGAAGAGAGGGAAACTGTCACTCGACCAATAAATACTGCTGTACAAATGTCCACAGCAAAGCTACTTATGACAGCCAAGAGAAGGAAACAACTCAAACATCACTGTACTCAATCTTTAAAAAGAAATGAAGTTCTGAAACATGTGTGAGCTTTGGATTCATTGTATTCAGTGAAAGAAGCCAGATCCAAAAGTTATAACTCACAGAGACAGAAAGAAAACTGGCAATTGTCAGTGTTGGGAAAAATATGGCGACTGTGATTGGGATGGAACGAGAGAGAAACAATGTCTGTCCAACACTATTCACCCCACATGTCACTGATTCAGTGCATCTGGAAGACAGTCCGATCAGTAAAGGAAACCTTGCAAGAGTGAGGGAACCTGAGTTCAACCCCCAGAACCCCATGTTTTAAAAAAAAAAAAAAAAAAAAAAAGCCAGGCATAACGGTATGTGCTGTGATCTCAGTGCTAAGGAGATGAAGGCAGCCAGAAAGCTAAGAGACTACTGGCCAGTCACGCTAGCCTGCCAGCGAAGTTCCTGTCTGGGCTGGCGAGATGGCTCAGTGGGTAAGAGCACTGACTGCTCTTCCGAAGGTCCTGAGTTCGGATCCCAGCAACCACATGGTGGCTCACAACCACCCATAATGAGATCGGATGCCCTCTTCTGGTGCGTCTGAAGACAGCTACAGTGAATTACACTGGAGCAGTGAGCAGAGCAGCGAGCGGGGCCAGAGAGAGTAGGGCCAGCAGAGGTCCTGAGTTCAATTCCCAGCAGCCACACACATGATAGTTCACGGCCATCTGCACAGCTACAGTGTACTCATACACATAAAATAAATAAAATAAAATAAATCTTTAAAAAAAAAAAAGAAATCCTGTCTCAAAAACTAAGGTGGAAGGCCAGAGAGCTGGCTCAGTGGTTAAGAACACCTATGACTCTTCGAGACAGGGTTTCTCTGTGTAGCCCTGCCTGTCCTGAAACTCACTCTGTAGACCAGGCTGGCCTCGAACTGAGAAATCCGCCTGCCTCTGCCTCCCAAGTGCTGGGATTAAAGGCACATGCCACCACTGCCTGGTACCTACGACTCTTGAACAAGACTCAAGTTCCGTTCCCAGCACCCATGCTGGGTGGGGATCCAACACCCTCTTCTGGGCTGCTACAGGCACCTTTTTACATATACACAATTTAAAAATAAAATCTTTAAGAAAAAGGTGAAAAGTGTCCAAGGAATGACACCAAGATTGTCCTCTGGCCTCCTCACACTTGTGTTTATACACGTTTGTGCATGTATGCATTCACACATATATACACAAAGAACAATTTTGTAGAACACTATATGAAATGTTTAAATGAAAGATGAAATTGCCAGGCTTGGTGGCACACATCTTTAATCCCAGCACTCAGAAGCAAGAGGCAGGTGGATCTCTATAAGTCTGAGGCCAGCCTGGTTTACAAAGTTAAGAAAAGAAGCAGTGAAAAACATTCCATAGGAAAGGAGAGGTGGAAGCAGATCAAAATGAATGTTTTGAAGAAAGTAAGAGGTTAAAAGACGCTCATTGCAACAAACTGAACATGATGGGCTCAGGATACAGCCAAGCAGAAAGGGGAACCTTGAAGATAAAGCTTGGTAAACAATACGACATGGCAGACAGCAGATACTCCACTCTGGAGAGGCCAGTCAGAGAAGAAGGGTTGAAGACATTACTACCATATTTCTTATACTGATAGTATGTATAGCATGAGGAGGAAAAAGGAAATCTCCATGTCAGCTTTTAACTTTACTTGTCCCTGTTCAGTTTAACTAACCTCTGTGTATAGCTGTGAGCAAAGCAAATGTACCCAGGAGAACTAATTCCTGAGCTACACCTGAAAGACTAACGAGTCTCAAGCAGGGCCAGAAAACAAGGCCCCAGAGCTGCACTGCTAGCCTGGGAGAACAGACAGGTGAGGAAAACTGTGGGAATCCTCAAGACTTGGCCCAAGTTCACAAACCCAAACCGAATTTCCCAATCAAAGACAAAGCAAGCCGCTGCACAGAGTTTCAGGTTTCCCTTTAGACACAGAGCATCGGCCAACCAACACCAGGAGTGTTTACACAAACACAAACAAAAAGCCTTTCACCCTCAATCATTCGCCCTGAAGGCTCTTGAAGAGCCACAGGAACCTGGTTCTATACAGCTCAGAGGCAGAAGAGAACATGGGCCCTACACAAGCTGCCGACAGGCCACATTCTGGTGCTGCCAGGCCTCCCACCACAGGGCACCACTCAGTGAGACACCACTCTCCCTTACGGGTCTTTGTAGAAAAAGTATCTTATGTACTCAACAAAATAAAATATCTCCAGTCTGTGAAAGCCTAGAGTGGTATCACCTTAATGAAGAAATCAAAACTTAAGTGATGGTGTCACGCTGGGCAGTGGTGGCACACACCTGTAATCCCAGCACTTGGGAGGCAGAGGCAGGCAGATTTCTGAGTTCAAGGCCAGCTTGGTCTACAGAGTGAGTTCCAGCACAGCCAAGGCTACACAAAAAAACCCTGTCTCGGAAAAAAAAAAAAAAAAAACAAAAAACAAAAAATAACAACAAAAAAAAGTGATGATGTCACACCTCTGATCCCTAAGCTCTATATTCACCCTCTCAGAACACATAACAATAAAATTTTCTCACATACTTTGAGGGAGAGTGATAAATGCAGCCCTAGCCCTACAAAAAATTGTAAAACTACTTAAAACATTGAGAGGATTTTATTGTTTTTGGGTTTTTTTTTACAGGGGGATGTCTTTGTTATTTTATTTTGTTTTGTTTTGGGTAATTCAACTGCAGGTTCTTGAGTATGAACTCTGTAAACAAGATCTTCGTGTTCCAATGTCAAAGGTTGGACACACCTGAGTCCTAAAGTCTGTGTGACAGCACTAAGGGCTCCATTAACATGTCCACCTTCCGCCTTGTGGCAGGTAAGGACCCCTAAGGCTGTGGGATGGGACACAGGCTTCACTGGAGTAATCAGTGGTCACAGCCCACCTCTGGCCAATCATGGAGAGGTTCTAGGCAGTAAGAGCACGGAGGGGAGGAAGGTGGATCATTTCCCCATCTTGGCCAGATGCCCCACTGGGCCACAGAAGCTCAGAATAGCACTGTCCACTGAACAGCAACACCTGCCCCCTGGGCTACAGCTCCAGGTCTGTCCTGTGGCTTTGAACAAAACAAGAGCGGTGCCTAAGGCCAAATCCAAGTGTAGGAAAGTGTCCAGACCACAAGGAACAGAGCTTTCCACAGTCCAGTCGGGACTTACCTTACCACAAATGGAATAGGATGGAGGCTTGGGAAGCAGGTGAAGGCATGCTGGGAAGAGGCCACCCATCACCTCAGAGCTAGCTCAAGACCAGGATTATTAAGGACTTGGCAAAATAATTTGTTTCCCTGGATAGTCTCTCACTATTACAATCCTAACTGAAAAGAAATTCCGACGGGCAGTGGTGGTGCACGCCTTTAATCCTAGCACTTGGGAGGCAGAGACAGGAGGATTTCTAAGTTCAAGGCTAGCCTGGTCTAGAGTGAGTTCCAGGACAGCCAGGGCAATACAGAGAAACCCTACCTTGAAAAACCCATCCACCACCCCCCCCAAAAAAAGAAATTCCAACTAAAAAACCCTAAAAGATACCCTCTTCAATGGGAAAGTAGCCATGGAGGCAAGGCCAAACAAAGACAGACTCCTAAGACCTGGGAGCCTGCTCTAGGCCTTCGGCTATTCCTCTTACAAAACTCAGGAGTACATGACTACCACAAACGTTACCCAAGGACCCTGTACTCCTATCACTATCATGTCACCAGCATAGAGCCCAAGTTCAGGGGAGATCAGAGTAGAGAGCCTCAAAGTGAGCTGCCCGCTGCCTACAACTGCCCCTGAGGCATTACAGGACACCGGGAAGCTGAAACCAGACTGTGATGTCATTACAACAGTTCCCATTTCCTTTTTTTTTTTTTTTTTTTTTTTGAGACAGGGTTTCTCTGTATAACCCTGGCTGTCTTGGAACTCACTCTGTAGACCAGGCTGGCCTTGAACTCAGAAATCCACCTGCCTCTGCCTCCCAAGTACTGGGATTAAAGGCGTGCGCTGCCGCCACCACCCGGCCCCATTTCCTTTTTACTTTCCAGATATTCCTCACAAAAGGAACACAAAAAATTACAGGAAAAATCATCTTGTAAGGAGGTCAGAAAATAAGTGACTTCCCTTTCCTTTTTCAAAGATGTTTTGTGAGAGAAGCTGCTGTGTGAAATGAGTTAACAGACCTGGCAAAGCCTGTGCTGACCCTCTTCCATATTTCGCAGCCCTGCGTTCCATTGCAGGGGACAGCCCCAGCACAAGTAAAAAGATGTTGAAGGGACAGGAAAGCCTTCTGTGTGCTGTGGAGGAGTACCTAGGCTAACCTAACCATACTGTTTTGCTTTCCATACCCTGCAGGAAAGCGTGCCACAGATGGCTCCAGCAGGGACCCAGGAAGAGTCTCTGATGAAACTGACCAGATTCACAGCACTATCTATACCCAACAGCACCTGTCTGCATTTGGTTGGGATGCTGCTGTCCAGAGGTAGCAGCTGCCCCAGACACCCACTCTACACCCACAGCTTACCTCCCATGTCACATGATGAAATTGTGACCTACCAGACTAGGTTCCTGGGTCAAGTTACTTAACCTCTCTGTGCTCATTTAACTCCTATAAAGCAGGTGCACGGCAGTTCCTGTGACTACAGGGAATGATGCAAGTAGCACTCAGCACAAGGATCCACATGGAAGATGCTCAGGAAATACCAACTGCCACTCCCAGTCCTCCCCGCTAAGATTTTACTTACTTCTCAGAAACTTCATCAAGACATCTAGGTCATGCAGAGGACTGAGACCAAACATAAGGGTTCAGACCTCACTAGAGGCAAAAGAAAAGCCTCCTCCTTTTTTTTTTTTTTTTTTTTTTTTTTTTTTTTTTAAATATCTGTAGGTGTTTTGCCTGCATGTGCATGCCTAGTGCCTTCAGAGGCCAGAAGAGGGCGTCAGATCCCCTGGGATAGTAGCTATAGTTTCAAGCCACCATGTGGGTGCTAGAAATTGAATCCAGATCCTCTGAAAGAGCACCCAGTGTTTTGTTTTGTTTTGTTTTTGTTTTGTTTGGTTTGGTTTGGTTTGGTTTTTCAAGACAGGGTTTCTCTGTATAGCCCTGGCTGTCCTGGAACTCACTCTGTAGACCAGGCTGGCCTCGAACCCGGAAATCCGCCTGCCTCTGCCTCCCAAGTGCTGGGATTTAAGGCGTGCACCACCACTGCCCGGTGCACCGAGTGTTTTTAATGCTATCTCTCCAGCCCCATCCTTCACTTTCTAAGGCATAAATGAAGAGGGCAAAGGGGGCAGGGAATATAGCAACAGAAAGGACCCTTAGAAGGTTACAAGCACATGAACCTTCAGTTAGGGACCAAAGAGGAAGCACTGCCACTCCCTGACCTACACAACAGAACCCTTTAAAAGCCTAAGGTCTTGGCTATCATCAACTCTGAGAGTTCTTTCAACCAGCAGCAATCAAGAAGTCCCGCTCTGCAGCAGACAGAGTTGAATCCCTACATAGAGTCCCCAAGCCTCCTCTCCTGTGAGAAACTCACTTAAATATTCAGAACAGTTAGAACAAGGTATCAAAGCAGGGCCACTCAAAACCCTCTGAAACCAGAGACCCTGATGGTGGAATATGCTTCATGGAAATGCTAGAAGATATAGTTAAGGAAAACTGAGAATATAAGGAGAAAGAAGAGACTATATATGCTCTCATAAAGCTAGAGATTGCCCTTAATCAAAATCTAGAGCATGTGAATACCTTCAAGCCACAGATGCCAGGTCATGTAGGGAAATGGTGACAAGGCTGGGCCTCAAAACAGGGGATGCTCAGTAAATGTCACTCTTCAGATCAGAACACCTGCTGCATGAAGACTCTCCTTTGAAGAAAGCATTGTAAAGTAACATTAAGCCAATATGTCTGTTCGAGTGTTCGGGGGGGTTAGTATAGCACTGTCCTCACTGACTATGAAATGCAGAAAAGAAGATACACAGGAGGTTAGAGAGAAGAGGGAAGGGAATGTAGAAGCTTTAACTAATGCAGCAAAGATAGGACTGGCCCAAGTGAGAGGGCAGCACAGGGGGAGAAGGGACCGCCCCCAAGAGGATGTGGGAGGGTCAATTAAAAACACCTGAAATCAGGATTGTAAATTGGAATCTAGGAGTAAAAAATTCTCAGCAAAAGGTGAGAGTGGAGGGAAAGGGTAAGACATTCTAGCAAGTTCCTACCAGCCTTCCTAGAAGCCAGCCTACCCCCACTGCTCCAGAAAAGAGGTTCAACAGAGACGGTACTAAGATAATTCTCAGCCTTGCCTCTCCATTTTGCTCTCTTCACGTCCTGAGATGTCCAAAGGCTATCATCTTCTGTGAAGTCCCCTAAAATGGCAGAGTAGCTAGGGGTCTTCACCATACTAGGGAGCCTCAGTAACACCCACAGAGTAGAAGCACTGCCCCAGGAACCCATACAGACCACCTCCACCGCCAACAGATGTAACAAACTGGTGAATGTCTCAAACCGGAGCTTAAGGTAACTTGCTACTCAACTTGAGATGTGAGAAATCCTAGGGAACTGCTGTTCTTTTAAGACTGTGCATTTGGTTTTGACTCTTCATAGAAATGAGACAAAATAACTAAATTAAGTTATAAAGAATTAAACATAAAGGTGAAGCCAAGTAAAATCTTAAAGTCTTAAATGGGCCCGGGGAGGGCACCAGTGCTTCCAACCCTAGGGAGCCTCTTTTCTGTTTCAGTGCTCTGGCCCTTGCCAACAGCTTCAGGTATGACCAAGAGCCTAGCCAGCTATCACACTGTCCTTTCCCTGTCCCCATTCCAACCTCCACTGCAGTCTGTACAAGCCTCAGAACAAATAAGTAAACAGTGGGGGGGGGGGGGCGTTTAAAATGGCTCCAAAATTAAAAATCTAAGTTATTGCTTAAAGAGGGGGTGTGAATGTGAACACACTGCCAACGCCCAAATGACAGACAGCACATGTCAGCTCCACAACCAGTACAGGCCCTGGGCATGTTCTGGCAGGTCCCTGTGACAAGGCAGCAAGGTTAGCATCCTCTTTGCCACCCTAGTTCTCCCTGTGACCTCGACAAAAATCCTTGAGAAGAAGGGTAGAAATCACAAAGGTGGCCAGAGGCTTCTCTGGGCCTCACAGCAAAAACACTATTAATGTTTTCTTCGGTGACATGTATTTCAAGACAAATTTGTATTTTTCTGCTTCTCGGTTCATATGCTAGAGTACTGAAGTGAAGCTCTACACCTGAATCTTTAATGAACATCAAATGCTTGTGAGAGAAGTACATCAGCACTATACGCTGCATCCAGGGATCCTGACTCCTCTGTAACTGGGCAGCCCTCACAGGACCCCACACACAGTGAACCTAGAGTCCTATGGGGCACCTGGAGTAGCACAGGACTCCCTGGATCCCTGCTCAGTGAGGCTACGTGGAGCTCAGTGGGTGCAAACACTTGAATTGTAGCTGCAGGCGGAGGAATATCAGGTGCATCTCTAGGCCCTGAGGGCTCAACTCCTACACTTAAATCCCTCCCACTGGAACAGCCAGCTCCAGTTTCACCGAGCCAGCGCCAGCGTGAGAACGATCCTGCTCCTCAGCCCTCAGCACCTTGCACAGGAGAAGGACTCCGCATCCCAGCACTGCCCACCTTTGGTAAGTGCTTACAATTTCTTCAAGTTTTCTTTCAAAACTACTTTTTAATGTGTCTTGAGGAATCTGTCTGGGTAAATTGTTTGCTGTTGCCTGCTCTTTCCTGCTCTGTCTCCATTCCCTAAGGATTACTCAGAACCCGGCAGGTGCATCTTGGGGATGCAGACCACAATTACAGAACTCCTAATGGAGTTGATACATTATTCTAAGACTATGAGCAAGATTATTCAGAAATCAAGCCTTCCTTTCTGCTATAAAATATATTTTAAAAACAAAAGATGAATTTATAGTATTGCTTAATTGTTCCCTAGTTTTCAAAGAAATTACAATAAATTTTGACACAAAAGAGGCAAAAATCACATATGTATATAGAGATACAACTATACAACTGCCTGGTTTCATTTCTAGTTTAACATCTAAAACTTTTCAAGTTTAAAAAACTGCTGCTTTGACAAAACCTTTCGAAAACAAGAAACCAACTAAGTTTAAGTTTTTGTTTGGTTGTTAAGATTATACATGGGGCAGGGGCGGGGGGAGGCATGAATCTGTATGAAAATAACTACTGATCAAATAATCAGCCAAATCTGACCAAATCGGATTTCATTTAAGCAGAAACGCCTACATTTGTTATCCTAGTGTTTGCTGAGCAAAGGCTCTCTGATATTTTAAACTGCTGTGTTAAAGAAACATGAGGCAAGGTGAGCTCTGGTGCAACGATGGTCAGGAAGTTGTGTACACACTGTGAACCAACACAACAGAACTCATTTGTTTTCTGGATCTTTTCTTCCAAACACACTCTAGAAAACTGCTTTCTTCTAAGGTTATGGCCGTCCTAAGTTCACCTTCATCTTAAAGAACAGAAAGTTTGGGAGGGAGTGGCGGCCAGTTACTGCAAAGGCTCAAATGAAGTAAAACTCACAAATCTCGTTCTTGCGACACCCCAGTGGGTAGACGACAGTGGCGTGCCCTTGAGTGGTGCAATAACGCCACATCACAGTGCTGTAATTATAGCATGCCCTTCACGACGTTCCACCTGCGAGGCTCTGTGCCAGACAGCTGGACACCACCAGGAGGAATATTACAGCACTGTCTTGATTTGCAGGTCAATTCACAGGACAAACATAGCTACCTGGCCAGTCACATCGCTGTCCTATAAAGCAAAGTTGTAATTACCTCTATTGTGTCCTATCAGAGTTCTTCTAAATTATTCTTTCTCTTGTCTGATTTCTAAGTGCAAGCCCCTTAGAAACTTTTAAAACATGCCAGCCACTCACTGTTGCCTTGACACCAGCAGCTACATTACATACATGTCCACACTCAGAGACTGCTGAAGTTTAGTGCTTTAAAGACAAACAGAACCCTGTGGCCAATCGAAACTACACAGTGCTCACTGTGTGTGTGGGCAGGTATCCCGGATGGCACACTGTGGGCAGGAGGAAGGTGCTCTCAGCCCAGGGCCCTTTCTGAATACAAAGTCAAGTAACTGAATACAAGAGATATTGAAGTCTCAAGTCATACAGTTGATGTATGTCAACAAAAAAAAAAAAACTGGGACACATCTTACAGATCTTAAGCTGGATACTGTACCTGTTTTTAGGTCACTGTATTATTGTGCATAGTGTATGCTACACTGCAAGATGATTCTGAGAAGGAAGTTTGGGGCCAACGTGGTCTGGGGAGTCACATTTGAGAACAGGGCTTCCCCAAGGAAGACAGAGAACAGCTCTCTAATAAAAGCCCTTGACCCAGGCTGGGTGTCTGTGGGAAGACACCCTCATGAACCCCCTGACCATCGTATGGGAAGTAGAAGGGAGGAGGATAGGTGTGGTGCCAGGTAAAATTCCTCTGGGACTGTTTCAGCATCAAACATGCTTACACTACAGTTCTCAGACAGCCATAGCTCCACATGTTGCCTTCTAGAGATGTATTCCCAAAGTAAAAACAGGCCCACCCCCCTCCCAAAAAAAGGGAAAGTCATATACCCTTCTTATGCCTTTAGGAAAAGCTTCACCTCTGAATACAAATCCAAACTTACTGTAAACAGTCAAAGTTCTTGGCTTTCCTGTTTTGGCAACAATATGTGCTTTTGGGAATATTTAACACAAGCAGCTGCCAGACAGTACAAAGTCCAGCAGGTACAAACTGACCAAACAGGACTTAGTGCAAGCCTCCATGCCCACAGACATATGTGCTCGGCTACAGTCATGGCTGTGGATTAATTTCTTCATAGTCATAAACCTCACTTGGTTAGGACAGAGAACATACAGGCTGACATCATCATTCAAAAGCTTACAAAAGCATCAATTTTATCCCACTTACTTCTCTAACACAGTAGTTTTATAGATGAGTTACGCCCGCCTTACACCTGCCTCCAAGCAGTGAGCTCTCTGCTTTAATTAGCAATTGTGAAATCCTGAGGGGTCAGTTTATCCAAAGTTACTGAAATGATTATAGCCAAGCCTCTGTTTCTATATCCATTCCCTTTCAGTTTTAATAAACCTCAGGAAATAGTCTCCCTCTAGAACCCTTGCACAAGAGCCACTGCTGTTTATCCCACCCAGCCTGCTCACTGTCCCAGGATTATCGGCCAAAAAAATAAAAAGGCAAAGGCTGAAATCAAACCTTCAGGTAGCATTACACACACACATACACACACACACACACACATATACATACACACCCACACACAGACACACACAGTAATAATTTCTTTCTCAGTTATTCTTTAGGACAACATATTGTGATTCTAAACTACCTGTCTCTTGTAAGACAAGAAAACCTTACCATGACAATGTACTTCTTTAACCACTGTAGAAGTTCAATATTTAACCACAGCGGTATGCTTACTTCTGCCCGAAACCATCAGTAATGCTTACTACAGTTGATTCTCTGAAGGCCCATCATTATTTCCTTACATCCTGAGGGGCTCTTCTACCCTGCCCAGTACACACAGTGTACTGTCCCATGTCTATCCCCAGGAACTGGGAAGCAGCTCACACTCGACAAATGTTTGCAACTGTCATCAT
The DNA here is from genome assembly GCA_019843815.1 of Montemys delectorum. Lineage (NCBI taxonomy): Eukaryota > Metazoa > Chordata > Mammalia > Rodentia > Muridae > Montemys > Montemys delectorum. The sequence continues at coordinate 39,958 of JADRCD010217187.1, forward strand.
CCTGATCATGATGCTCCCAGCTAGTGATGAAATCATCTCTCTCAGATCTGTGCCATGACATATCCTATACAGCCATGGGAACCTGACTTGCAGAGGTTCTCACGCCTTCAGAATCAAGAGTGTAATGAGCATGCCAGCACAGGTCCCACTGACTTATCGAGCTGCTCTCATCAGCTAGTCAGACAAGGAAGGCTTCTCAAGTTCCCTGACACAGGCAGGGAAAATGCACTCCAGGTATAAGCTGGGCCCGCAGAGAGCTTCTTTACATTTTCCCTTTTAATAAGAAGGAAAAGAAAAGTCACAAGGCTATTACTAAGTGTTAATATGTTCAGCTTTGACATAGAACTTCTGTCTTCACTTTAGCTTCTGCAGCAAAAGTGAAGTCCAGGCAGGACCCACTTTGACAGCTCAGTCTCTCATACTCCTAACCCCAAAAGAGCCTAGGATCCTAGCTTCCTCTCCAGCAGGGGACACCTGACATTCTTATCTAAAATCCACTCCACTCTCACTGCTATGCAGACTCTCACAGTGGACTACTTTCAGGATCGGCTGAGCCACTGTTCTCCCAAACAACTACTTAAGAGCCCTAAACTCTGATAATAAGGTAAATGGAGAAGGGCACTTTAGCTCTTTGTGGGCTGCTTCCTGCTTTGAGAAAAAAGTCTTGCCAAGCAGCACAGGTAGGCCTTGAACATGAGAACTTGAGACCCTCTGTCTTAGTCTACCCTAAGTGATGGAACTGCTGGTACCACAGTGCCAGATATAGTTTTCTTTTGTGTTTTATATATATAATATTGTGTGTGTGTGTGTGTGTGTGTGTGTGTAAATTAGAAGAGAAACCAAATAAAACCTGATAGCATCCTCAGAAACATGAAGCACATAAGTAGAAATAAAGAGCCTGTTCTGCAGCTAGCTGCTCCACCCCACTGCCCACTATACACATGCACACTGCGAACGGGGAGACAGACAAGAGTGGGGACTTAATCGTAAGAATGTTATGTAGTTATGTTTCTAAAGGTTTACAGAAGAGTGTGTGTGTCTAGGCTTAGAGGGCATGACTTTACATGTTTTTTACAAACTCAGTTTTGTAGCTGAAAACTCATTTCTTAAATAATTTCCCCTGAATGTTAAATGTTTCCCTTTTCACATGTCCTATACAAGTCAAGGAGCCTGGCCTCACCCTTCACCCAGAGTCACCCTATGTGTCCTGGGAGGCAGTTTCACTAGGTGCTCAGCTTTGGGTGAGGAAGCACACTATAAGATCTGGGTACAAGGGGCACCTGGGGCAGGATGGCTTCCTCCCTCTACCTGGGTAGGGAGGGCTGCTCTGGCCTCTTGAGAAGGTTTATATGTCCAAGGAAGAGGAGGGCAAATCTATGAGTTATTCCCAAACGCTGGTGAGTGGCAAGACATAAAAGCCACTTCGGGACGTACAAGGCATCCCAACCACCCTGCAAACTGAGTTGACCTAAATATAGCACTCACATCTGGGTTGAGCCAGCATAAACGCTACTTACATGGGTAAGAACATTTACCCAGTGATGAAGCTAAGGACCCGAGTATCACCACCACCACCCTAAAAGTACAATGCCTGCTGATAAAATGGGATTTTGTGGTTTTAGAAGCAGTAGAGCAAGTCCTATGTCTTAAATATTTTTAATTTTAAACATTCACACACATAATATAGCAGCAGTATAGCTAAACAGGACCTTGGAGCACTCAGCTAAACAAAGCCACAGCACATTCAACTAAGTGTCTGCTCCCACAGAACATGCAGAGGGGAGGCTCTGGTCACAGAATCCTATCAACCTCAAACAAATGGACCAAGGGGAAGTGCAGATTGCAGGATACAGATCCCCAAAGGCTCACCTTTGACACTGTGACTTTGACACTTAGACTTGGTCCTCAGGCAATTCCTGCAGGTTAGACTTAAGAAAATATCACAGGATGGTGGCGGCCAGGAGAGCAGACTATTAGGGATGCAGGTGTCACCTGCCTTCTAAAGGTACTAGGCTCCTAGTCTGTCTTTAGTGTGACACTGACCCTCTAACCCTGCACCTGATACCAGTCTCTGTCTGCCTTCACAGTTGTAGGTGCCAGATAGAAGAAACTTTCCTTGTTAGGCCCACAGCACATGGAGCTGGCTTCAAATAAAGTACTCAGAGCAAGAAAGACAACAGTACTCACCTCCTTCAAAGCCACCACATCCTGGTCAAAGAGGAGGCAGCAGTGACCACATACTGAGCAGACCAGAGTCCAAACACAAAAGATAATGAGTCTCCTAAAGGAACGGAAACCAAAAAAGCCACACTATATTCCACGGCCCCCAGGAAAGCCCTTCAAGTACAAATGCTTCCAGTGTCCTTTCACATGTAATGAGAAGTCACATCTCTTCAATCACATGAAGTACGGTCTCTGTAAAAACTCTATGACTTTAGTGTCAGAGCAAGATCGTATTCCCAAGGGTCCCAAATCTAGCTCACTGGACTCTAAGCAGACCCACCAGCCAGAGCCCACCTCAAAGCCAGCCACTTCCAAGTCTCTCCTAAATGGACTCTCCAGCTTTGATCCCAAGTCTCAACAGGGCTCTGCAAAGGAGGATGCCAAAGAGAACCTAGAAATGCAGGCTCGGGGAGCCCACAAAGGCCCCCAGAAACCAGCCCTACAGAAAGAAATGACATCAGAAGCCATTCTCAGCACCCAGCCTTGCCTCGACAGTGGGGTTAGATCTTCGGCATTTGTTCCAGTTGGGGAGCACAGACTCAGGGGGCCAGAAGACACAGAGGCTCCTGAAATGCTGGCAATAACCAACTCTACCACCAAAGCCACCTCATTCCATGCCAAGTCTGCATTCCATACGCCTGGTTATCCCTGGAAAGCTGGCTCCCCATTTCTCCCTCCTGAGTTTCCACATAAAATCTCATCTACAAAGGGGTTTGGTGCCATCTCCCCCTACATGCATCCTGCAATCCCAGAGTACCCCAATCCCTTCTACACAGAACATGGGCTGGCTGCCATCTATTCCCCATACCTCCTGACTGGGAACACACCTGAGTGTGAGACCACTTTGCTCTCAGTCTATGGGGCTCAAGACCAAAGACACTTCCTGTCTCACCCTGGGCCAATCCCCAAGCACTTGAACACATCTCCATCAACATATGACCACTACAGATTTTTCCAGCAATACCACTCTAATCTACCCATCCCTTATGGATTTTACAGACCAGAGTCTGCATTTCCCTCCTACAGTCTCAGGCTCCCATCTGTCACTGGCATCACACGAGATCAGAGCTCTCGCTTGCTTGAAGATGCAGCTCTGGCTTACCCAGCCCCAAGTCCCTCAGAGTTAAACCTTTCAAACTCCCACAGGAAACACACAGAGTTTGAGAAGGAAAGTCCAGCTCCTGAGGCAAAAGATCCTTCTAAAGATGGGCAAAGGGATGCAGAAGAGGCCAAAATGAGCCCCCGAGCAGGGAGCGCTGCCACAGGCTCCCCAGGAAGGCCAAGCCCCACCAACTTCACCCAAACAAGCCAAGTATTCGAAGGCCTGTGTGACCTCTCAAACAAAGCGGCCTCCTCAGGAACCCTGGAGCGACTCCAGCAACCCGAGCAGAGCCCCACCGCCTTCAAACCTGTCCAGGGGGGCTCAGAAAGTCCTCACTCTCAACCTCCTGCAAACAGAACAGTGTCTCCAAAAAGGTAAGAAAATTTCTTTTTCAAAATCTCCAATGTAGTTTTGCTCAACACCAAGTTCAAGCTTGTTCAGAATGCTTTACATGACCATTTTCCTAAGATTTCTCTTCATTTCTTCTAGCCTTCAGGCCATGAACAGTGACCCTCCGGCCCAGATAGGGAGCAGTACCTCTTTCATCACAGAGGCCCCACCCTCCAGCCCAGAGGACCACTCCAAAATAGGTCCCCTCAATCTCTCCAAGAAGCTGGAGACAAACCCTGCAGCCACTTATGGACCCATGTATGCAAGCAACGCCCAGGCAGACACACTGGGCTTCTCGGGGCTGCAGGACCTGCCACTCAATCTGTCTGTAAAGGATCCCTGTAATGCCTGGGCTCCAAGGCCTGCCCTCCCCGGCCCACCACAAGGCACAGAACCTGCTGCCACTCCAAAGACTGAGATAAAAGGTTCTGAAGTTGGGACAAGCCATGTGGAGACACAGCAAGACAAGGCCCACAGCAGGACAACCCCAGACGTACACACAGAGGACAGTAGTGATGAACAGAAGCAGACGGCGGCTGTAGCTCTCTGTCAGCTGGCAGCCTATAGTCCAGGGAATGTCAGAATGGCAGATGAGGAGCGCACAGCCCAGGAACCCACCCTCAGTTCTACAGAGAACCAGGAGGCTCAGTGTGACCTTAGACCCAAAGGACAAAAGAGGACAAGTCAAAGGGATGCAGGAAAATCCCAGCAAGGAAGTAAAAAGCCAAAGCTGAATGACACCGTACCAAGAGTGCTCACTCTACGCAAAAGAACCCGGGTATCCTGAGGCCTCTCATGCACTCAGTGCTGTGGCTAAAGAGATGCTTTTCACACTATGTTCCAAGCAGCATCTTCACTTTTTTGCTTTTTGGAGGAGGTACTGTCTAGCCATGTTGCTCAAGCTGGCATTAAACTTGTGATCTTCCTGCCTTGGCCTCCTAAGTGCTGGGCCAACCAGTATTCCCACAGTTTACCTTCACTTTTTATCAAGTCAGTTTTTATAAATACAGTTTTTCTTTTCTTCTCAAAAAGGACAAAAGGCTGTAATCTTGTTTAGTTTTTTTTGTAAACATTAAGATAAATATTAAAAGGTATTTCTACTTCTGGTTGTAAAAAAAAATCTGAGTGGCTTATACTCTCCAAGACAGATGAATTAAACTGGGATTTCCTGTTTGTGACACATCAGGGAAAAATACAGAACTAGCTCAGCAGTGTAAAGGACCTTTTACAAGTACTATTTTTCAGGACTAAAACTTTTACCGCGTTGCTGTTTTCCTATTAAATAGAGTTATGTGTTTTAATGCCAGAAGCGTCTTTAGTTTAAGCCTCAACTGTTACGTGTAAGAAGTGTTGTGATTACTTCTACTGAACCGTCCACAAACATCTAGAGGCTGATTTTATGAGTGACTTATTTCCACCAGGGAAGTGCATTGCTGGTAAAGGTATGATCACCTTATTGTATTTGCTTATGATGTCGAAGCAAACTTTCTCACTTAGGCTCCTGTTCCACGCCCTAAAATGATGTACATGTTAATTTCCAATAAACTCATGTGTGAACCTTGAGAACACATAAAGCAAAGATCAACATAAGCTCTATGGTATTCTTTAGAGTGCTCTGTCTTGATACTCAGCAAGAAAGAGCTGACAGCTGAGGCAGCAACCAAAACTAAAAGTGCTTCTGAGATTGGTAAATAAATCAGTAGCCATAGAGTCCAGGCATGTAGTAATCCTAACCCGTGGGGATTTTCAAGACCATCTAGGAATCCTGAGTCTCAGAGTGCCTGGAGGACAAGATCAAGAGCCCTGGCAGCTAACACTGCATGGAAGAGCTCCACTCCTCCATGCCCAGCAGCCCTCCTACTACTTCTGGACAGAGCAGTCTTTCACCCCACACGCTAGAGCAATGTAGGCACTGAGCGTAGGAATTCATGGCTTCCTTTTTGAGAAATCCTTTTGCTCAGCCAACAATTCCCAGCTCTCAGCCAGCCCCAACAGAGGATGCCCAGAGAAGCTGACCAATATTCTTTCTACCTTCAGATGATGTTAGAAATAGAGAAACACTTTGCAACTGGTTAAATGCATATAAAACTCCAAATACCAACATAAAAGAGGGATGCAGACTCCACAACAGCTATGGGATACATAAGGTCAGTGCTGTAACCCACTTGTAACAGTGCAGCAGGTTGTCCACTCATAGAAACAGGAAAAAGCTCTGTCAAACCTAGAGAGACAGGAGGAGCCCTTCCCATCCAAGGAGCTAGCAAAGGCCTTTAGGTCCATCCAAACCACCACATATAGTAACCCAAACTTACTCTCTTATGATTAAAAAAAAAAAAAAATACGATTATCTTACTTTCCAGCCTGACTTTTTTTTTTTTTTTTTTTTTTTTTTGCCAAGCATACATAAATATGTTTGGCAAACAACAAAAGCATGACCCTTCCTGCTCCCCACCAAGTAAAGGCCTGAAGGAGGGGAATGATAAACTGTGCATTATGGCCCATGCTCAAGACCCAAAGCCTGGCACTTAACAAATCCTCCTGGCATGCTTAACCCACATAAGAACTCAGCCCTCCACTCAGGCTCCAAGGCTCTGAAGAAGTATGGTGGGTAGCTCACCCACTGCCTCTGTCATCTTAAATGGCAAACAAGAAGAACCTAGCCAGCTGCCACCCATGCCTTGATGAAGCATGAGAAACTACTCTACCAAACAGGAGGTGTGCTCAGCCTGCAGGAAACAGGTCTGTACATTGGTACCATGGGCCTCAGATCAGAGACCTACCATGGAAAACTGCCATCCTCCATGGACAGTTGCTCCAAGGGCAACTTTCAACAGTGTATTCATGACAACTAGAGTAAGCATTCTACTTGCCTATAAAACAAAAGGAATCTCTACAACTACATTTTAAAAAACAACAACAACAACAACACTAGGGCCGGGCAGTGGTGGTGCACGCCTTTGATCTCAGCACTTGGGAGGCAGAGGCAGGCGGATTTCTGAGTTCAAGGCCAGCCTGGTCTACAGAGTGAGTTCCAGGACAGCCAGGGCTACACAGAGAAACCTTGTCTCAAAAAACTAAAAAAAAAAAAAACAAAAAAAACAAAAACCTCACTAGGGTCTTACTTGTTTCCCAAGTACTATGTTTCTACATTCACATTAGGTAAAACAAAACAAAACGAAAAACAAGCTTTCAAGATGAGTTCAAAAGAACCACCACATGACCTAGTAGTAATCCTAGTGCCAGACACACTACATAGACCTAAAGCAAAGAGACATTCTCGCCTCCTCTCCATGGCAGCCAGCAAATGGGATCGTGGGGAGAGTGGACACACTGCAGCATCACTTACAAAAGCAGGGCAGTCTTAGATGTGCTATACTATGACGGGTCTTAAGATCATCATACTCTATGAAATGGGCCAGCCAAAAATGGCAAAATATTGTACACACTTTGTACTTACATGAAGACCCGAGGATGGAAAAAAACATAGGTCTAGGAAGTGGACTGGAATCATGCGGTATGGGAAGGAGGTTATTTGGAACAACAGATGATTTAGACCCAGAGATATGAGATGGTTGCCTACCAACATGAACAGAGTGAATGCCATTGAGCAAATGCTTAGAAATGACAACAACAAATTCCTGTTTATATATTTTTAACATGAGGGTTTTTTTAATGAAAATGTAATATACCAAAATCCATTGAATTACATTTTATATGAGCAAACTGTAAGGTAGGTAAACTGTATCTCAAATTATATTTTAAAACAAAAATCAAAAACTCTTTCTAAACAATCCCAACAGTGGTCCACTGTGATTTGCCGTCTTGCCATGCCACCTTTTACAGGGCAGGAAAGGACAGACTGAAGAAGAAAAGTACAGACAGACAAATCACCCAGCAGCAAAGTTAAAGACGCCACACAGAGTCTCTAGTTTCTTACAAAGTTAGGTGTCTGGCAGCTCAAAATGGCACAAGTGCTAAAACTAAACAGTGCAGCTCTGGGCACTGGTCAACATGGCCCTCCCTGTCCGGGGACCTGTTTACCTGGCACATGAAATGCCAGACATCCCACACATGTATCACCAGAGCCAGTGGAGATCTCCAACCTTCCTGTCTCCTCCCCCATCTCTCTCGAAAGCATGCCCCTAACAAAGTTGTTGTATATTTAATTCTATATGGCATTTGCTACTTAAGAGGACCCAAATAGATGCCATACCATCATCTGAATGTTCCACTGAATGATGCCATGCAGTGAGGCAAACAGGAGTTCTGGGCTCAAGTGCTAAATTGGCCAAAACTGATAGAATCAACATTTGCAGAACTCTGGATACTAATCAAACATTTATGACAACCAGAATGCTAGAGGAAGGAAGGTACTAAGCTTCAGCACTCACAGATATTCTGTCTTATCATGTCTGATGCTGAGATACAGGACAGACTGTCGTCACTGGGATAAAGGACACAATGGGTCTCACTACATCCTAAGAGCAACTGCCTGGTTGTGTGGAAGGGGATTTCTTCTGGAGGCACGAATTAAAATATTCAAAATATTCTGTTTTCAACAAAAACAGAAATTGTAAGGCAGGAAAAGAACAGGAAAGTATAACACAAACACAGGAGAAAAGACAACTCTGAAAGCAGCCCAGACATTTATACTTACCAAAGACTTTTTAAATGCTCAAAGGAAACTGGAGACCATATCTGAACAAACTCAAAATGTCAACAAAAAGACAGAAGTTCTAAAATTGAAAAGTCAACAGTTGAAATGCGGGTTCTCTAGAGGGGTGTGATAGCTGTCAATTTGACAGGGTCCATAATTACTTAGGAGACAAGTCTCTGGGTGTGTCTATGAGGGAGTTTCTAGATTGAGTTAACTAAGATAGGAACCCATCCTAAATGTGGGATGCACATTCCATGAGCAAGAGTCCCAGACTACATAAAAAGGAAAAAAGTAAGCTAAGCACCAACATCTTTCTCTGCTTCCTACCTGTAGGCTGCCTTGCACTCATGCTGGCACGCCTTCCCCACTGAGATGCACTGTACTCCTGAGATGCATTCACCAAAGCAAACCCTTCCTCCTTTCAATTACTTTTGTCAGGTATCTGGTCACAGTTCTAAGGAAAGGAACTAATACAGGGGCTTACAGTCAGATCTGCACAAGTAAAAGGCAAAAAATCACTGAACACAGAAACCGAAATCACCCAGTATGAGTAGCAGGGACAAAAATAATCAAGGAAAAGGAATAGAACCTAAGAGACCAGAGGGACAGAATGGAGCACAACCACACACCTAAAACTCAGATCCCAGAGTGAGACAGGAGAAAGTGGCAGGTGGAATATTTAAGGAAGTGAAGACTGAACACATCACAAGTCTGGAAGAAAGATAGGAATCCACACATCCAAGAAGCTCACAACACACAAGGCACAAGATCCTCCATTGAGCAAAAATAGTAAAAAAGGAGATAAAAGGTTTTAACCAAGCATCCCAAAGAGATAAAAATGTTTAATTTCAAAACATAAAACTGAAGGGAAAAAATCAAGTACAAAATTAGGAATGCAGGTATATACTCTATTCAGAATATTAACACCAATCAAATATAACCAGGGAAAATTATAACCAAGACCCTAGACAATCCTTCCCAGGCTAATCATGAAACCCTATGGAATGTTCACAGTGTACAGAGTTCAAAGAGCAACCTGTCCCCAAAGAAACAAAAGGACTAAAACCAGTACCAATAAAGCATCTGAGTGGCCCAAAACGAAGGCCAAGTCCTTATCCACCTACAAACTGAGGCACAATATGTGGGGAAATATATATGGACATGTTCCCATGTGCGTACATGAAGATAACCTGGCAGAACTCTTTAAAAGATGACCAGGCTGCTCCTTCCTGAGACTCCACTCAATAATCTAGTCTGCTGTGTATAAAAATGATGACTCACCCCAAATCACTTTCTCCCCAACTGCAGCACGTACCCAGGAAGCTTCCCATGTCCTCTGTTACAAAAACGAATGTTCTGGCCACCAACATACCCATCTATTTACACCTTATCCTCTCCTAGACCACATTTATCCAGTTTCTTACTGCAGGTATGTGCTTTTCCTTTTCTTTCTTTTCTTAAGAGACAGAGTCTCTGAAAAAGTTTGAGGCTGACCTCAAACTCACTATAACCAAGAACAGTCTTGAATTCCTGATTCTCTTGCCTTTAATTTCCAAAGGTTGGAATTGTAGTGTTATTTTTTTTTTCAGACAATTTAGCAAAAATTAGTACCCAGTGGCTATGAAAAGAAGCAAGTGTTCATTCAGCTGTGACCTTAAGCAAATAAGGCCACTCTCAGAGGAATGGTGTGAGGTCTAAAATAAAAACATAAAACCATACTTAAGAAGCCCAGGGGTGGTGTTACCATCCTCACACAGCTGTGTTCCCGAGTCCTTGTCACCTCAGAAAGCTGTGTTCCAGAGTCCCTGCCACCTCACACAGCTGTGTTCCAGAG